>JAOYMZ010060718.1:0-13023 GCA_025802335.1 Pinguicula primuliflora
GCTGGTTTGCAACCGAGCAGGCCATACTCATGAATGATATCCAGAGAATATTTGCGTTGGCATAAGTATATACCGGACGAACTCCTAGCAACCTCCAATCCAAGGAAGTATCTCAACTCTCCCAAATCCTTCATATGAAAGCATGTACTCAAATATTCCTTAAATTGATCAATACGCCTATTGTCACTCCCTACAATAACTAAGTCGTCAACGTACACGAGGACGAACAAGTAAGAGGATCCGCGAGTGTATGAAAACAGAGACAGATCAGCTACACACTGAGTGAACCCAAACTGAACCAGAGCATTAGTCAGCTTGTGAAACCAGCATCTAGGCGCTTGCTTGAGACCATAAAGAGATTTGAGAAGATGACACACCTGATTGGGCTGAACCTTGTACCCGGGAGGTGGTTTCATAAACACTTCTTCATGTAAATCGCCGTGAAGAAAGGCATTGTGAACGTCCATTTGGTGGAGTTCCCAGTTTCGCTTGGCAGCAACTGCAAGAAGGGTCCGGACAGTCACCATTTTAGCTAACGGAGCAAAGGTGTCATGAAAATCTATTCCATCGGTCTGTCGATTTCCCATCACAACGAGACGCACTTTATATCTTTCGATCGAGCCGTCAGACTTGAGCTTAATCCGATACACCCATTTATTTCTGATCGCCTGCTTTCCTGGCAGTAACAATTCCAAGCGCCAAGTTTTATTTGCTTCAAGGGCCTCAATCTCACGTTCCATAGCGTCACGCCATTCAGGCACTTCAACGGCCTCCTTATAGTGAACTAGTTCAGGGGTGGTGACCACCGCTGCTAAAAAACGACGATACGGAGGAGAAAATTGAGTACAAGACAAATAATTTGCTATGGGAAACTGAGTACGTGACCTTGACGATGCGGAAGAGGCGAGCATGGGGGGTTTATTATCGACGAACACAGTGCCCAAAATGTAATCTTGCAGCCTTTTCGAAACTGATTTCTGGCGATGCCCTCGGCCAAGAACGGCTGGTGGTTCAGCAACTGGAGGTTCGCCCCTCAAATTGGATGCCAATGATTTTTCAGGAGTACTTGTTTCACCTCCAGTATTGCATCCGCCCGATTCCAGTTCCAGGGTAGGAGAGACGCGTTCCACACCGTTTCCCTCTATGGAAACCGAATTGGACTCGTCGGATGTACCCTGCTTGTCATTGTTGGGCTCCTCATGGATGGGCCCATGTGTCAATCCGAGGGTTCAATTTTGCGGCTAGTCAACCCAACATCCGTGTAGGTAGGCCCATCATTATCGGGCTGAGGAGGCACATGTGAGGTTTCGGGAGGAGGTCCGGACGAGAGAAACAGGAATTGCTCCTCGACAAATTTGGCATCTCGAGAGATAAAAAATTTCTTAGTCTCCAAATCATAAACTCTCCACCCCTTTTTTCCGAATGGGTATCCCATAAAAACACATACTCTGCTTCGGGGTTGAAATTTATCAGACGTCTTGTGGTGAACATATGCTAGGCAACCAAATGTTCTCATCAATGCGTAACTCAGGGGCTTCCCATGTAGGACTTTGTACGGACATTTTCCATCAAGAAGAGGCGTGGGGGTACGATTGATCAAGTAGGCTACAGTCAGAATGCATTCACCCCAGAATTGCAGGGGCATCCCGAATTTTATTTTGATTGCTCGAGCAACATTGAGAATATGCCTGTATTTCCGTTCCACCCTGTGCACAACATTGGCCAGGCAAAAGAGATATGTAGATCACTTCATCCAAGAAGTCATGTAAGAATGCGTTGCTAATGCCCATTTGATGAATCTATTGCCTGAGGTGAGTGGCCATAATGAGCAATATCCTCACGGTGGTATGCTTTGCAACCGGATAGAAACTATTGAAAAAATGAATTTCTTCAATTTAAGTGTACCCCTTGGCAACAAGTCGTGCCTTTTAGTTTGTTTTATCTGAGCTATGCTCACTTTTGGAGCTAGATGTGTATGCTTGTTATTCTTATTAATAAAAGTTAAAACTTTGCTTTTAAAAAAAAGGCGTGCTTTAAGTGAGAAAATATGTAATTAGGGTGATTGACCTTATACACACACTTACAGCCAATAATCCTTTGGCCTGGGGATAAGTCACTAATGATCAATGTGTGATTACACTCAAGGAACATCAATTCAGCAGACATGGCCTCACTCAGATTCTGGATTCACGATGACCTGTGAGTAGTGATGAGGTCCTCAGTAAGCGAGGTAGAGAACATGCTAGAATTGGCTGGAGTCATATGTAACACATAATCATTATTACAAAGAAGAGTCCCCAGAGGCCTGATGCCTTTTCTAGCAGTAGGCCCTGGAACAATAAAAGGATCAATCTCAGGGAGAGGGGAGGTAAGTGGGACAGGACTTGGTAGATGAATGTGAGGGTGAGATAGAAGATGGAGAGGGTGGAGATTGAGGGATGTCATTATCGAATGATGGTGTTGTAGCATGGTTGGTGGGAATGGTGGCATCCAATGGAGGAGATGGAGCTGATTGAGAGTGGTGTGATGAGTGAATGGTGGAGAAAGGTAGCGGAATAGGAGAAAGAGGTGGAGAAGACATAGTAGATGATGGAGAATTGTGGAAAGGAAAGTAATTCTCATGGAAGAGCGTAAGTTTATTTCGCTCAATGGCATACATTGTAAACTTGAGGTATTGGAGATTAGGTGGACAACCAGTTCATGGAGACTTTCCACTGTAAACCCGAGGTGGGAAGCATGTTAATGAAATATGTTGAGGTCAGGATAGCTTCTCCCCAAAAATAATCAGTCAGGGAAGCTCTGAAAAGAAGGGTGTGCGCCATTTCCAATATGTGTCCATATTTTCTCTCCAACATGCCATTTTATTGAGGAATATATTACACACTACGCCGGTATATGATCCCATGTTATACAAAGAGCTTTTGGCAAGAGTGAATAAAAAATTCAGAGACATTATCTATTTTAAAGATCTTCATTTTGAGGTTGAATTGAGTTAGAACATGAAAATAAATTATCTCAGAAAGGATATCGTGTTAGATTTATGTTTGAGCATGTATATCCAGGTACCTCGTGTATAATCATTCATGACGGTAAGAAAGTAAGAAGCACCAGTAAGGGATGGTGTGGGAAGAGGTCCCCAAATGTCCCCGTGGACAAGATCAAATGCATCAATGGAATGACTTATGACAGTGATGTAAAGGAAAAGGTAAGCATGATTGTTTGGCCAGGTATCACAAGTAAGGTCTATAACAGAATCATTAATATGCATTGCAACCTTATGGAAGAAGATCATCAAATATTGATGTTTTAACAAAGTTAACCAAAAATATCAGAATTACATCAGAGTTCGTGATGTGGAAAAAACAAAATGATGATTAGACATTGATCAAGGGCACTTTGTGCAGCAGAGGATGTGGACTGGACAGATGAAAAAGATAGACTCCAAGGTATATACTCACTCCCCACGGCTAGTACATGTCTCTCAACCCTTCGGGGTCATTTGATAAAATTGGAACAATACAGAGAAGATTAGCATGGTCCTTGCGCAAGGATGACACACATAAATTGAGAAATGGTCCAAAATTTTTTTGAAGAAAGAAGTGAGGATGGACATTTCAAAATTTGAATTGTCGAGCGATGGCAAGGACGGCAGGGTAGGTGGCGGCGCAACAGACAGAAGACGAGAAGATCCAGCAAACCTCAACAATACCAATCTGGATGGAGGCCAGTCATCTTATGCCGGGGGTCGAGTGGGCGACCGGGAGTGGACAACAATGCACCTTCGAAAACTTGCCCACCGGCGGCTCACTCCCCCTGGACAAGAAACTCAGAAGTTGGCGAAGTATCAGAAAGAACACTACAAACAAATTCGAAGAATGCGATTTCGACTGACCTCTCTGTACTTCACAAACTTCCCTCCGGTTTGGAATGCTAGGAAAATGGGAGCGGCATTGAAGGAACACGGCGTAGTCTTTGATGTCTACATTGCGAGCAAACTTGGGCTAAATGGGAAGAAGTTTGGCTTCTCTCGATTCAAAGAAGTACCGAACCCATCTGAATTTGTGGTGAGTATAAATGGGAAGCATCTGGATGGATACATACTCCAAGTGAATGTAGCCCATTATCAGGAAAAGAGACCTGTCAATGAGAAAAGGCGGTATGTCAGAACTCAAACCAAATATACAGCTGAGCAAAAAAAAGACCAGATTACGGTATGTGGTGGTCAAGTGCAAGAAGGAACTACCTATGCTGATGCTATGAACCAGAATGGAGACCATATTCCCAAAGCAGCAAACTCACTGAACAAGGGCTATGTGACAGAGCAAAAAGACCAAGATTGGTTGCAGAATGAACTGATAGCAGAGTTGCAGACAGAAACAAATTATACTGGCCTAAATACTGAGACACTGATGAAGAGGTCAGGTTATATAGATTTCTCAATACTCCCCGTTGAAGGCAATAAAGTGATCATTCAGGGACTATGGGATTTGCAACGAGAATCTCTATTAGCCATGGGGTCAACTCCACACAATAAGATGTTTCGAAACATACAGAAATGGGAAAAGAATGCAGAATTACTGAAAAGGAACGCTTGGATCAACCTCAGTGGAGTACCCCTCCATTGTTGGAATGAGCGATGCCTAACATGGATTGGAAAGCAAATTGGTGAAGTACTGAATATTGACCCCAAAACCTTGGGGCATCAAGAGCTAAAGTATTGTTGGCTGCACATCTGTACAACCAAAAGATCGACATTGAAAGGATCACGAGAATTTGTGATTGATTCCAGGGTGTATGAAATAGAGATAGAAGAGGAAACTGATGAAAATGTGAAGCATAAAACACTGCAGAATGAAGGGGCTTACCTAAAAACTCCAGTGGAAAGCAAACTCCCTTAGATTGATATGGATACCCCACTCGTGGTTGAAGGAGACAGAGAGAAGGAAAAGCATGCGCCGAACTCTCTACAAATAGTTCCATACAAGCTGCTGTCGGATGAATCCAACATAAGTTCACACCAAATAGAATCTGGGGAACCATCTGTCAGAAGTGAGGAAAAGAGCAAGATGAAAGTGAATAGAAAAAAGGAGTTGAGAATGCAGAAAAGTAAACGAGGTACTCACTTGAACAGACCAATAGAGAGGTATGCTGCCAGCCTAGAGTACTTGTGAAAACAGATAAAAGCAAGAGAAAATAGGAGAAGGAGAATCCAAATAATGAGGCAAAAGCGAAAAACATCTGAGCCCTCATCCTCTTGTATACCAGAAACACAAGAGAAAATGAAAAGCCAAGCAGAAGCAGCCGTGATTATAGCTAACACTCTTGGGGTTGAGCTAGGGGAACAACACATACCTACAATAATACAGATGGAACAAAGAGATCGATTGACCAATATGTAGCAGGTGACCAAGCAAATCTGTAGGTGGAAGATAAGTTTAATGCGGATTCTCAGCTATAACATACGTGGTTGGGGAAGACCCTAGAAAAAGTAGGAATTAACACAACTGATCAGTAGGTACAACTTTCAATGATCCGTTTACAAGAGACAAAACATAAGAAAATATTAAGGCGCACCTGTAGCCGAATGTGGGGAACTGATGAAATTGATTATATTGACAAACCTTCGAATGGTCTATTTGGAGGCATACTCTACTTATGGAGACAAGATGCTTTTGATTTGAGCAGTAGCTGGATGGGAGGCGGAATCATTGAGCTTACTGGAAAGTGGAAAGAAAATGATGCAGCAATTAAAATCATAACAGTTTACTCACCTTATACTCTTGCAGGGAAAAGGAGATTGTGGCAAACAATTATGTACAGATTAAGCTTGGATCCTGAAGCTAGATGGTGTGTTTGTGGGGATTTCAACTCCGTGAGAAGTGAAGAAGAATGGAAAGGCACCAGGGAGGCTGACAGAGAGATGCAAGACTTCAATAACTTCAAATATGCTTCAACATTGGTAGACCTCTCACTGCAACTACGAAGATTTACATGGTTTCAGCCGGGGGTGGGAGTGCTAGCCGACTGGATCGATTCTTGTTAGCTGAAGCATGGATAACTGAATGACCAAACCTTGGACAGTTAGCTCTAGACAGAAAGACATCAGACCACTGTCCTCTATTATTGATGAATGATCAAAGGGACTGGGGACCGAAATCATTCAAAGTTCTGAATGCATGGTTACAGCACAAAGAATTTGAAAATTTCGTCACCGAAGCATGCTCACAAACTCATGCTACAGGCCGAAAAGGCTATATATTGTTCCAGAAACTCAAACAGTTGAGAGAAAAACTAAAGCAGTGGAATAAAGAAGTGTTTGGCGACCTAAATATGAAAATCAAGGAGATGGAGCACTCGCTGAATGAAATAGACAAAGTAATGGAGCAAAGAGACCTAACAGCTACTGAAAAACAGCAGAGGAAAGACAACAATCTGGAGCTGAGGAAACTAAATAATATGGCAGGAAGCCTAGCCTATCAGAAAGCTAGAAATAACTGGCTAAAAGAGGGAGACAGAAACACCAAATATTTTCATGCTTGTGTGCGTGGGAACAGAGCCAGAAACACTATTAACAGAATGCTTATACATGGCTCTTGGCAGGAAAATGTACAGGATGTGAAACAGCACTTACACGAGGAATTCTCAGCGCATTATGCAGAGAGACTAACTAGAAATCCAAACATAAACTGGAACCTAAGCAGACAAGTCACTGCGGAAGAAAATGGACTGCTGACTGCAAGGTTTACTGAAGCTGAAGTTTGGCAAGCTGTAAGCTCATGTGGAAACAATAAAAGCTCTGGCCCTGATGGCTACAATTTTCAATTCATAAAGCACTTCTGGCACATTCAAAAATTCGATATCCTAACTTTTAGAGGAATTCTTGGAAGAAGCCTATATATATAAGGGTTTGAACACTACTTTGGTGACCCTTGCACCAAAGACCTCCAGCCCCCAGATTATTGGAGACTTCCGACCTATCTCCATGGTAAACTCGATGTATAAAATTCTTGCTAAAGTCTTAGCAACGAGACTTCAGGTGGTGTTATCTAGGATAATCTCTCTGAATCAAACTGGCTTTATACCTAAAAGGTCATTCCTGGACAGTGTAGTGCTCCCAAACGAGATTATATATGATGCAAAAAGGAATAAGAAGAAATGCAGTGTCTTAAAGTGGATTTTTAAAAAGCTTTCGACAGTATAAGCTGGTCATATCTTTGGCAGCTCATGGAGAGTTTTGGTTTCAACCAGAAATGGATAGAGTGGATTAAAGAATGTGTACAAATTGCACATCTTTCAATCATGGTTAATGGAAGTCCATGTAGAGAATTTAAAATGGGAAGGGGACTGCGACAGGAGAATCCTTTATCACCACTCCTTTTCGCTGTGGCAGCAGATGGCCTAAATGAAATATTGAACAGGGCATCAGAAAATGGTATACTTTCGGGTTATCAAGTTGGAAATACTGGTGTGAACATCACACATCAGAAATTTGCAGATGACACAGTCATCTTTATGGATGGATAAGTAGCTTATACACAAGCAATATAGGGAATATTACGAACATTTGAGATTGTATCAAGCCTGAAAGTGAATTTTGGGAAGAGTAGAATATTTGCAATCAATATGAGAGATGCAGAACACCTACAACATGCCAGAATCTTGAATTGTAGAAGGGATACATTCCCCTTCACGTATCTAGGAGTGAAGGTAGAAGCTAATCCACGTTTGGCAAGTACATGGAGACCAGTAATACAGATCTTGGAGAAGAGGCTAAAGAGATGGGAAAACAAATATGTGTCCATTGGAGGTAGAATCACACTAATAAAATCAGTGCTCACCTCAATACCAATCTACTACCTTTTTATATACAAGGCCCCAATTGGAATTCTAAAGCAAATGATGAAGATATTCAGAAAGTTCCTATGGGGGAAGATCTAAATGGGCCAAGACGCGTCTCCTGAGTGAAATGGGCAACCATCTGTCTTCCCAAGACAAAAGGAAGTCTCGGAGTGAAGAATTTACGACAGTTTAACTTATAATTACTCGGTAAATGGGGCCATAGACTGTTAAAGGATCCTGATCAACCTTGGGTGAAAGTCCTATACTCCTTATACGGGGAAATGGATCCTACAAGTAGAGACACCACACAACAGATGAGACGGAGAAATTATTCTACATGGAGACAAGACTTACAGAATCACATACTGCAAAAGGACTGGTTTATCGCCAAACTAAGAAGGAAACTTGGCAGAAGTGATAAAATCAAGTTCTGGCTTGAAAAATGGCTGGGCGACGAAAGTTTTTCCTCGAAATTCCCAGAATTATTCCAGCTAGCAGTCGATAAAGAAGCTACGATTATGGAGAAAGGCTACTATGCTGATACCTGGTCATGATTTTGGTTGTGACATCGTCAATGGAACCAGCAAGAACTTGCTCAGCTTCAGGAACTACAAAATATGCTATTAGTGACACCTCCCCCACATGATGAAGACGACTCTTGGGCATTGAATGAAGAGAATTATAACACGACTGATCAGTACCGTAAATTAATGGAGATGGAGTGGAATGAACAACACATCAATGCGATTGCACATTTGCTCTGGAATCAATGGACTCCGATGAAAATACAAGCTTTCACATGGAAACCGATGCCTAATAGGGTACCAACAAGAGATAATCTGGATAAAAGGGGAGTACCTCTGGCAACTCTTCTCTGCCCTAACTACGGTAATGAACCAGAAATAGCTTTGCATTTGTTCCTCCTTTGCCTTGTGTCGCGAAATATATGGCGGAAGGTATTACACTGGCTGGGATTACGGTCGAATCTCCCTCAATTACTTGAAGAATTGCCCAACCTCCTTGCAGAAGTATCCTGCAGCCGAAAGATAAAACATCTATGGAGAGTAGTTTGGCAACTCGCTTGTTGGTATATTTGGAAGCAACGAAATCAAGCAATCTTCAACCCAGAACAGGTGCAGTAGCAAGCAATTTTGGAAAAATACAAACGGAGAGCTGGCTACTTATGAGAATTCATCTGTGCATTGATCTAGCGATGAACTTACAAATGTGATGTTTTGAGCCTAATATGTGTATGAAGTAGAAGGAATGATTGTGCAAGTTGTAAATTGTAAATAGGTGAAGTGAATAGCAATAATGCAAAAGTTACTTACAAAAAAAATGTCTCTCAACCGTTTGAGAGAAAATTATTATAGAGAAAAATTTAGAATTAAATGACTAAAAGAGTGGAATAAAGGTGAATTTTTGTCTCTTTTGTAAAATGTTCTGGTGCGCTGCTGTCAGCACAGCAACGCAACAGGGCACCACGCTGTTGTCTTCAGCGCGGAATTGTTAATCCGAGATAAACGATTCCACACTGCAGGTAACAGTGCAGCCCTTATAATGCACTGCTGGCTGCAGCGCGACCCTTAGTATTTATACCCCCTTGCCCTTCATTGTTTTCATACCACAACATGAATTGTTCTTTAATTCTTAAAGAAGAACAATTCGAACACCAGTCTAGTGAAAAGAGCTGTAGCAACGCCTGCTACTGAAAGATATTTTTTATTAATAGTTAAATAATTTTTATAATAGATTTAAAAATTTTTGTAATCTTTTTTAGTAATAATAATATTTGTTTTGCGTGTTAGAGGATATGTAACCCATCCAAGTGCGACCACGGTTAGATCAGATATATGACGGATCTTTTTCACCATATTATCATAAGGCCCACCCGATGATGGGGGTATCAATGGATATTTTGTCACCAAGCATTACGATAAGACTCAGGTCAGATAGCAGAGCCAAGTTTATCCCACCTAGATCGACAGTTGCACAGAGGACACAACGATCTCTACCACTGAGGTTCTTGATGTGCGCTTTGGCAGATGGATGAACGCTGAAGCCTGTCGGTCTCTAGGTCGGAAATGAGCTCCTACGTTATGGGCAAAACTATGTAGAGCTGTGACATCCGGCCCAACTGCATTACTGAAAGACTGCAAACCAAACTGCTTTATCATAATTTTTTTGTCTCTTATTTAGTTTAGCCCTTCTAGATTGTAATGAAGAGATCAGTTCATCTACTTTCTAATATAACTATTGATACATATGTTCGTTGAGCCTCCTAGAAAATTCAACGAACATATGTATCATCGATTATGCGAGAAAGTAGATGAACTGATCTCCTCATTACAATTTAGGAGGACTAAACTGAACAAGGTACGGACGTTTAGGGTTGTGCGGTTAGTTTGCAATATTCTCAAAGGAAATTGTAATTGTTGTATTGATATTTTTGTAATGCAGACTCACATATTTATTTTTGTAATCAATTTTTTAAATTGTAACATGGTATCATTGATATACATTCTTAATAAACAATATATTAAATAACAAATACAATACCTCTAATCATACTATACGCTAGAGTAACTAAACTACTTTAAATAGGTATTTTTTGCAACCTCTTTTTGTTCTTTCTCACTGTCTTAGACCACCACATTTTCTTCATCTTCAGAATATGGTACAATCAAATTTTTGTGATCTTCAAAATCTTCTATTGCATTATTAGGTATTTGATATACTCCATCTTCATCGGACGACTCAATAATGTGAGTCGGGTTATTCAACCAGGCGTATAAATTAGTCCAACCGCTTGGGGAGTGGAAGCCATCACAGGGATATTCACCGCATTCACAATCCTCAGTACATCTGCTGATGTCTCCGATAGGGAACCTTTTCTATTCTTCAACTACCTCCTTTTCCTCCTTAGCATTTTATGGGGGCATTTTTTGAGCGACAAAAAATTACCTTGCAGTAGATAGACGTTGCTAGTGCTATTCCAATTGCTCTTATTTGCCAATTGAAGAATGAGATTTGTGTTGTGATGCGAAAAATGGTAGAGAAAAACTTGTACAAATAATACAACCCGTGCTGCAACCAGCAGTGTGGCTATTCCCGCGCCTGTGATATAAACTCTGGAATTCCACCGCATTGTTGTCTGCAGCGCGGCTATTAAACGCATTTCTGCGATAGGGCATTTTACAAAAGTCTTTGCCCGGGTCTTTGCCCTGACTGGACAAAGACGAAAATTTACCTGGGATAAAAACATCAATTTTTCACAAAAAAAATCAAATCAATAAGCTTAAAAATGTTAGGTTATCTTTGAAGCAAGAGGACGATCATGTGGTGAAGACAACAGAGGATCTTCCATTGATGTTGGAGGACTTGTTTGCTGGGCTGCTAAGCTTAAGGCTGAACCTGCATATGACGCCACAAAACTCGTGCAAGTTATCCCAAAAACTAATAACGAAAGATGTAAATCCACCCCTCACCAAATGACAAGAATGGAGAAACTTAAGGACACAATTTTCAACCTAAATAAAGCAAGTGCACCTATGCTATAAGGTTTCTGAGGAGACCTTTTTAGGTCTTTAGGGTTTAGGATTAGACCCACAATCTGTACTGGGCCAAAGCCAAGGCTCACTGTCCGCCCTTTATTGAATGGATTCGGGTTGCTTCACTTATAAAATTGTTATGATACAAATTGCATTTAATGATTTTAGTTAGCAGCATCTTTTCCTAAGGGGTGAGCATTCGGAATTCGGGATCGGGATTCGCCAAATTCTGACCCCGTCTCGTTTTGATTCAGGCCCAAAATTTTGGGCCTAATCCCGTCCTGAAGTCCGAAGTCCGGAACAAGTTGGGGACTTCAGTCATCGGGATGGCCATCGGGATATCCCGAGGCCTGAATTAAAAAAAATTAATGTTTATTTTTTTGTTGCACAACTTGAAAATAAACCTAAGTTTTGATTCAACTCCATCACAAAAAAATCAATTCCATGGATTCCAAACAATTGACTAAGAGATAAATTAAAATCAATTCCATGGATTCCAAACAACCAACTAAGACATAAATTAAAATAAATTCCATGGATCTAAATAACCAATTCCCTTAAATGCAAGATGAGAGAATAACTAAGTGAAGTTTTTATAACAAAAAAAACCCACTAAAAGCTATAGCAAACCGAGTGTATCCAAAAAGTGAAACATCAAACAATCAAACTAATTTTTTTTAATCTCACACGTCCGTCTACCGTCTGGTCTGGTCGAAGAAGAAATGAAAAATTATGAGAGTCTCTGACTGATCGGTATGAAATTGAGTTGCCTGTTGGGCTTGGCTTGGCCCAACCCAACAATCAAACTAATTTTTTTAATATTTTATTATTTTTAGTTCGGACTTCGACCTTGTCCCGTTTAAAATAGAACAGGCCCGATCTCATCTCGAACTAAGTTTGGGACCTGTTTTTAGGACCCGAATCTGTCCCGAATTTTTTTTTTCGGACTTCGGGCTTAAGGCTTAGGGTTTTGGACCTGCCGGGCCTCGGAACATTCCTGAGGTCCGAAGGCCATTTACCCACCCCTATTTTCCTTTAATCTATCCCTGCAACTATTAGACTGTATGAATAATTTTCGGGTTCAACTAAAGCATACCCATAATGCCCTATAACTTCTAATCATAATCTTTAATTTTAATTTTAATATGTGATTGATCTGAAATGTCAGATCAAAATATTTGGTACTCAAATTATGAATCAAAATTATATTGCACAATTGGAATCTGTGGTAATGAGCTAGTTGGAACTCTAGACTGAAATAGTAGTATAAGTGAATTCCTGATAATTTAAAAAAATACTCATTTTCAACGGGTCATTCGCAATCGTAACCTTATTTGAAATCTGTTTTTGAAAAGTAACCTTTTAAAAAGAAATTGCAAATGTTACCTCTATCTTTATAAATAAATCAAAAATCGAATATATTTAAGTTTACGACTAAACGATTACTACTAAACAATCACTAACTTAACCACATTCATTCCTGCCAAAACCCATCTACGACCGTACGGAAACACGATGATCGGAAAACCAAAAACTTGCATTTTTTTCGGTTTCGCGTTTCCATTTCTTCACCCTTCCCGGCTCAACGACGGGTCCGAAAACGTATTCAGAGAGTAAGATACAGAGATCATCG
>JAOYMZ010060729.1:0-13022 GCA_025802335.1 Pinguicula primuliflora
AAGATTAGTTATTTAACATACAAAATTCTTAATGACATTTAAATGATAGACTAAACTTGCAAAATTCTTAATTAAACCACATGTAGGGATGAATTAGGGACAAAGTGTTGGGACATGTAGCATCACTCTTGCATTAACGTTATGGAACAATCTATCCATAATTTATATTTCATTGGAGTTCTAATAATATTGATTTAAATTATGTTATAAATGAATTTTAAGCCAGAAGTAATCGCCGTGAGCGATATATATTTAGACGTGGAGAAATATTCACCTCTAGAATATTAATACTTTTACTCATTAAATTCATTTTTGATTAACATATTTATCATTCTCTAAAAAAAAATTAACCATATTTTTTTTATAAATTTAGTCTAAAGATCAGTTTTTTGGGCTAGTTCGGCCCATGTAAATGAATATATTTTTAAGTTAAAAATAGTAATTTGGGCTTTTTGTTTAAAGTCCAGCCCAAAGTTAACCTTTTCTCCAGTGTCTAATAAGACGCACGTACTTCATCGTTGTCAATCCGAGTTCAGAGCAGACCGCCTGGAAAAACAATCTTCCGAAAACCCTACAAAGGCACTATCTTTGCGAACACATTGTATGTATAAACATCACATGACTTTATTTGAATTCTATCGTAATTGAATTTGGCAAAGTCTTCTTTTTCGTTTTCTTTTCTTTTTCCCGTTTGTTTAATTTTGGACGTCTAAGTGTTATACCTACAGGTATCGAATCGATCGATTGCGTGTTGCTGTTTCGATCGGTCGATTGGTAAGTTTTCTCTCGTTGTTTTCGTGTTTCCATTTCTCTTCTGTTGGTATGTATTTGCTTGTTTATTTGCAATGGGGTTTGACCTAGTTATGCGAGTTTCCCCTTTGTTTTTAATCTGGTACCTGGACGATACGGCGTTAGGAGGGTTTTCGATTTTTTCAATTTGCCAAAGTCACTTTTTTCCGTTGGTTTAATTTCGTTCGTCTAAGTGTTAATCGGTCGATTCATTGTTTTCGTGTTTCAATGTCTTTTCTGTGGGTACGGTATGTATTTGCAATCGATCTTCTCCTATGTTTTGACCCGGTTATGTGAGCTTCATTTATCTTTTATCTGGATGACACAGCTTTAGGAAGCTGTCGGTGTAGTAAATCATCCCAAACACATTGTTGTTGTTTCTTGATGGAAATGGGTATTCTATATCTGTATTAACTTGCATGTAGCAGATTAATTTGCTACCCCAATTGCGACAAACAATAGTTATTCTTCTTCTATACTACGTAATCATCTCCTACAATAAGTGTGATTGTTTGCAGGCAAAAGAAATTCAGGATGCTCAGTTCAATAAGAGTTTTTTCGAGGTGTGGGATAAGATCCCAAATGTGTGTACGGAACTCCAGTTCTTTCCAAGTCGTCCAAGAGACATTTCCTCAAAAGGGAAACTCAAAGTGCGGGGACGAAGAACAGGAAGCGGTAAAGCTAGGTCCGTCGGCAGCAAACTACTCCAAGTGCGGGGATGAAGAATGTATGTTGAGGCTGTCTCAATGTAGGCAGGAGATCTCTAAATGGAAACAGCTGGAGGCTGAAGGGAGAGAGCTGGAGGCTTATTGGACACAGCGGGCGGCTTATTGGAGAGATATTGAGGCTGGATGTCTGGATTAAAGTTCTCTTGATGAGAAGAGAAGGTTTGTTTTTTTATTGTTGAGCCGAATCAGTTTGCAAAAATAAATGTTGGGACAACAGTACGTAAAAGGCATCCATCCAATGTTCACATTTTCGAATTTTTAGATTTATACATAATATTTATATTTGACAAAAATAAACAAACAAAATTATATTTTTTTGGATAATTCAAACAAAGTTATACTATGGGAGACATGTTTCTAATTCAATCGTTTTTATGTTAGCTCAAATAAAGCTATTTTGGCTGTTTCATAACCATATGCTTGCAATAATGTGTAACTTTTGTATATGATTCAATGCATTATGTTTTCTTAGGAGGGGATTGGTTTAGATTTCCTGGATATGGATTGATATTTTATGTTGGATTTTTTTTAAAAATTAATCCCGTCAGTTGTTGTTTTATGGAAAATTCAAACTTATATTTTTTTTGGTAAAGCAATTCAAACTTATATTACCAACGCGTCGGAGTGGTGTAAGTGGTTTATCATAACGCAAATTGCAACGAACAACCTACAACGTACCGGAAGATTTTGTGATGGAGAACACCCTGCAATATGTCCACTTGAGTCATCGCTGCCACTCAAATTCTGAATATTTCCGGTTCTACCATCATTCTTGCTTCCTGAAACTCTGGCGGGTCATTCATCATTCTTCTCGCCTACAGCGGTGAAGCAGATTGGGCCTACCGCGTGCGCGTCAGATAGGTATCATTTACGATACCGGTGATTATTCGATCCAAGTCCATGTGCATGTCTGATGATTTCTCGAACGACATGTTGAAGGATTCTGGTCGAGATTTTTGATTGAAGGGTTACGAATTTTTAAATTTTCGGAGAGATTTTCCTTTTGACGGAGATGGGTTAGTGAAAAGTCTTCCGGCAGTTGACTTGATTACAAGGTATTAAGACTTGTTAGTATTTTATTTATTTTCTTCCTTTTCTTTTAATGCTTTTTAAGTAAAAGAACAATAAAAGTAAATCAAAAATGAAATAGGATGTTAGATTTCGAAATAGAATTTTCGCGGATGTCAGTTGTCCAATTAATCCCATCAGGGTTGATTGAAGAAGCTAGCGATTCGGGAAGGTGTGTTGGTGAGGGAATTAGAGTTTTACGTTCAAATAGCAACAACTTTTATCCAGCAGGGCTTTGTAATGGACAAGACAACTGTTAAGAATATAAGTAAAACGTTTTAAATAATGAAAAGGCTAATTATAAATCTTACATTATTAGTATTCTTGATTTTTAGGAATTTGGGAAAAAGGAAACGTGAGTGAGTTTATGTAACTATAGAGGCAGGGCTCATTATTCATTGTGAATACAAGAGAAAATCTCCAAAACTCTCTATTGCCTTTCGTTTTATTAGGGTATTGGAGCGGGAATACAATCCTGTTTCCTCATCTACATAAAAGCTTCCGCTTCTATTCATCAGACGCCATGGCGAAAGAGTTAACCATGGTTGAGCACAACAGCCTTATGGCTGAAAAATTCTCACAATTTCTGAAGACATAGAATTGTGGCATCTCATCCTCCTCCATGCCAGAGTGAGAAAATCACCACGGCGCGGTGGTGGACATCAAACTAGACAATCACAATCATACACTATGGGCTAGCCTTATGGAACAAACCATCATCGGCAGAGACTTGACTACATTACAGGCCAAATCAAAATACCAGATGAAGTTGATGAAGGTTTCTCTGTTTGGAAACAATGAGATTCTCAAGATTTTAAGTGGGTTACGAGGTCAATGGAGAGACAACTCGTCCAAAAGTATGCTCACTATCCTACATCCTATGAACTATGGAAGATTTTAAAGCAAATGTTTACCTTAGGAGAATATAGTCTCCAAATTTTCGATCTTGTTACAAAAGCAGATCGCTTATCTCAAGGCCAGACAACCATTGAGGATTATTACGGTTTATGCAGCGGATTATGGCTCGAGATCGACAGGCATCATCCCAATCCGATGGAAACCGTGGGAGACATTGAAAAATTCAATAGAATTCAAGAAGAACATTGTTTATTCGAATTTCTAGCAGGACTCAATATTGAATTTGACACTATAATTCGAGATATTTTGAAAGAGAATCCCTTACCCTCAGTATAAGTTGCATACGCTACAGTTCGACGGGAAGCCGCCCGGCAGCAGATAATCCACCCCTTGGCGGCCTCCATCATATCAAACCTATCGTCGAGTGTTGGGGTGGATCTGGCAATCAAGGACAGTGGCCCAAACTAGAGATGAGGGGTCAGAAATACACAATCTCGACCACCGTGAACAACAGACCGCCGATCAAAAAACCGAAGTCCGACGACAAACTCGTTATATCGGCGGCCAAATGTCAAATGTGAGTAGTGCTCGGAATTGAGTCACATAATGTCAGAGTGTTACCGTCTAAATGGATATCCCGGCGACCCACAGAAGGCCAGATGGGATGGAAGGACAGCCTTAATTGACAGAAACTCTGGCAAATCCGAAAGAGACGGCAAGATTTCGACGTTCACAAACCTAGGGCTCGAGAGCGGCGGAAGTTCGGGTCACGAACAAATCCAAAAAGAGATAAAAAGTGACCCGGCAACCCGCGGTTCAGGTGCTTGAATATTTATAGATGCAAATTTACCATCCTGCCCTTAGCTTATAATAGGCGCACAATATTTCCAGTCAGGGTTTTTGATAATCTAGCGTAGAAGGAGGAAATTGGGCTAGTCTCTCACACAATTGGATGTTTAGTCTCTCACACAATTGGATGTTTTGGGCCCATTTTTCTGAAACAGAGCCTAATTGCAGTATCAAGTCCCTTTTTTCATTTACTGGGACAACAAAATTTAATTCTGCCGAGTCTAATAATTCTTTGGGCCAGGTACATCTGAGTAGACGGTCGAAGACTGAAAAACATGGTCGGTGGATATTTGATTGTGGTGCCACCGTTCCAATCACATATGATTTGTCGGATATTTCTCTTATGTAGGATTCAAAGAAAAAACTGGTTCAAACAACTAATGGCGAAAACACTCCAGTCAAAGGAGCATGTTTAATATTTCTTCCTCTATCAGACTGTCGAACTGTTTATATATGCCATTGTTATCCTATAAATTATTATCAATCAGTCATGTACCCAAGGAGCTAAATTGTGTGGTCATAATGTATCCTTCGTTTTGTGTCTTGTACGATATCCATTCGAAGAGAATACTTGGACATGACACTGAGATGAATAGCTTGTATTACGTTGATGAAGTGGACTCGATATCGGGAAGTACACTCCTAACTCATGGGTCTAACCACTCTAAAAGTTGGTTGTGGCACCGACGTCTTGACCACCCGTCCCATCAATACCTCTGCCGCTTATTTCCTAAAGTTTCAAGTACTCCACTCCACTATGAAATTTGTATCTTAGCTAGAAGTCATAAACACTCTTATCCTATTTCGAATACTCGTGTTTCACATATTTTTTCATTAATTCATTCTAATGTTTAGAGACCTGCTCCCTCTATTGGGGGACCGGAAATTCGCTATTTTATCTTATTCATTGATGATTGTTCAAGAATGACTTGGATATATTTTTTGCATACAAGTCTGTAGTTTTTGAGAAATTTTCTCAATTTTACCGAACGGTTCTTACTTAGTTCAAAACTAAAATCCAGATTCTTAGATCTGATAATAGGGAGGGGGAGTTTGTGAACCACCAAATGAAAAAAATTTGTTCTGAAAATGGGATGCTGCACCAAACTACTTGTTCTTATACCCTTCAACAAAATGCTGTGGTAGAAAGAAAAAATCGTTTTCTACTTGGGATTACACGAGCCCTCATGTTAGAATATAATATTCCCCAATATTTTTGGCCTGAAGCTATGTCTACTTCGGTGTATCTTGCAAATCGGCTTCCTACTTAGGTGTTAGATTTTCGCACCCCGATTCAAATTTTATCTGAACTTTCACATGTTTCTCCACCTTTAACTCTTACTCCCCGAGTATTTGGATGTTCTGTTTTTGTACATGTTCCTAAGGTGAATAGGTCAAAATTTGACCCTTACGCAGAAAAATGTGTGTTTGTTGGGTATGGATTATCTCAGAAAGGATACTGGTGTTATAATCCACTCACCCGTCGGATATTTGTCACTATGGACCACGACTTTGTTGAGATTGAATACTACTATCTTGCACCTACCCAATCAAGGAGTCAGGAGGAGGATTGTGATATTATTTACGTCCTTGATTGGTTGAGCCCTTCCGTCAGCGAGCTGCCACATTCTCTGTCTGTGCCTCACGCACCGTTGCCACCTTCACCCTCGTCTTCCATTCCATTCATACTATCTCATGTGCCTCACTCACAAGTACTACCTAAGCCGACCCATGAGTTAGGTAGACCGTCCGTTCTGGAACACGACCGTGGCTTAGTATGGTCAGACTTCACAGAGTAACCTCAAGGATCTTCTTTGATGGATATTACGGTAAGTACACCATCTCCTAATCTAGTCCTTCCTATGGATATTGTGAATACTGACTTGGATGCAGGATTATCACCTCTCACTACTCCCAAATATGTTCTTCCAGATCGATCTATTAGGGGAGTGGCCAAAAAGAAGTATATTCCTGATCACAACCAAAAAACTACAAGATACTCGATTGCTGATCTCGTTAGGGAGAGTATGTCTACATCTGCTCAAACCTTTGCTGCACTCGTCTATAGTGAGGATATTCCTTATAGTGATAAGGAGGAGATGGAGATCCAGTGTGGAGACAGGCTGTGGAAGTTGAGATGAATGCTCTGAAGAAAAACAATACACGGGAAATATGTGACTTACCCCGAGGGTTGAAATTTGTTGGGTGTATATGGGTCTACACTATTAAGAGAAATACTAGATGTCACGATCTAGAGGTACAAAGCTCGTCTGGTGGCAAAAGGATATACCCAGACATATAGAGTTGACTATTCAGAGACGTTCTCTCCAGTAGCTAAGATGGACACTATTCAAGTTCTTTTCTCTGTAGTTGTGAATTTGGATTGCCATCTTTATCAGTTTGACATGAAGAACGCATTCCTACATGGTGATATGACCGAGGAGATATATATGATTCCTCCACCTAGATTTACTTCTAATTTTCGTCCTCAAGAGGTGTGCAGATTGAAGAAGGCGTATGTATGGTCTGAAATAATCACTCAGAGCATGGTTTGGGAGATTTACTGTTGTTATGAAGAAGTATGGCTACACACAGAGTAACTCGGATCACACCTTGTTCCTGAAGCATCAAGATCAGAGCATTACCTGTCTTATTATCTATGTGGATGATATGGTCATTACAGAGGATGATGCTGAGGTGATTGAGGCATTGAGAAAAAATTTATTCTAGGAATTTGAGATGAAAGACCTGGAAATGTTGAAGTATTTTCTGGGTATTGAGGTGATGTGATCTCGACATGGAATATATATCTCCCAGCGAAAGTATATTTTGGATCTTCTTGCAGAAACTAGACTACTTGAGTGCAAGTTTGTGGATACACCCATGGTTCCTAATCATGGATTGAAGATAGTTGAAGGAGCTGAGTCGACTGACAAGAGCCAATACCAACATCTAGTGGGCAAAGCAATCTACCTAGCACATACACGTCCGGATATTTCTTATGCTGTGGGAATTGTGAGTCAGTTCATGCACAATCCCCAGAAAGATCATATGGATGCAGCCTTGAGGATTATGAGGTATTTGAAAGGATCACCTGACACTGGGGTTCTATATGGAAGACATGATCACTTGAAGATAGAGGCATACACTGATGTCGATCGGGCTGGCAGCCCCATGGATAGACGATCTACCTCTGGATACTTTACATTTATTGGAGGAAATCGTGTCATATGGAAAAGAAAGAAACAAACAGTTGTGGCAAGATCTAGTGTTGAGGCAGAATTCAGAGATTGCCCAAGGAGTGACAGTGATTTTATGACTGATTAAGCTGATGACTGAGCTTGGTTTTCCACCTGAGCATGCTTGTCTATTGATGTATGACAACAGAGTTGCTATTTACATTTCTGAAAATTCTGTTCAACATGATCGCACTAAAATATGGAGATTGATCGTCACTTCATTAAGGAGAAGCTTGAGAACAAGATTGTGTCACTTCCTTTTGTGAAGTCTGAAGACCAGTTGACAGATTTCTAACGAAAGAAGTCAATTGTCGAATATTTTATGATGTGTTATCCAAGTTAGCTGTCGGATATCCACCTCCTAACTTGAGGGGGAGTGAAGGAAAAGGATAATTATAAATCCTACCTTATTAGGATTACTTATTTTTAGCGATTTGGGAGAAGAGGGACACATGAGTTTATGTAACTATAAAGGTAGGGTTCATTGTTCATTGTGAATACAAGAGAAAATCTCCAAAACTCTCTATTACCTTTCCTTTTATTAACAACCAGCACTCATACAATGAAAATGATAGAAGGATCAATATCTCCTTATTTGATAGGGCAAAGACCGGATTTCATTTTTTCTCTAGGATATGGCGACCTAGTATTTTTAGATGATGATGATTCAATGCCTTGATTTGAGGGGTTAATTGTTAATACACAAACAGAAAGAGTTGAACGGGATTTTGCGGCTGCTGGAATGATTTTGATGAACTGAACTCTCCAACAACTAACCATAGAACGTGCTAGCTTTTTAGCAGAGATTTGCAGATCCGCTAGCATGATAACTCCATCCCATTTCTCATCTTCTATTGAATCTCACGGAAATATTTTGCTCTGCCCCTAAGGGTCCGTTTAGTAGCAAAGATGTAGTGGAATTTTGTAAAATTATCCCACTAGATCCCTTATTTAGTATGAGGGATGATTAGGGAAACATGTTCCCACTAAATCCCATTTGAATATGGATAATGTGGGATGTTTCCTATTTAAAAGTATGAGATTTAGTGACAACTATAATTTTTTGGTTGAAATTACTAATTTGTCTCTCCCTTATAAAATTACTGAAATAATTATAAAAATTATAAATTTAAAAGAAATTTTTTCGAAAAAAATAAAATATTTTCAAAAAATTATTTTTCGAAGAAAAATTAAAATATTTTTTTCAAAAATAATTCGAAAAAAATATATTTCGAAAATAAAATATTTTTTCCAAAATATTTTTTTCGAAAATAAAAATAATTCAGAAAAAAAATATTTCGAAAAAAAATTCAAAAAAAATTCGAAAATATTTTTCCAAATATTGTTTTCAAAAAAATAATTCGAAAATATTTTTTCGAAAAATTATATTTACAAATCATGTTATTCTATTAAGGATAAAAGAAGGTTTTGAGGTTTGGGAATGCTTTACACAAAATTTGGATCTTTTAAAGCCACTTCAGACTGGCAGCAGCCCTATTGATGATTATAACTTTGTCTTTGAACGGATGCCATGTTTTGATTCCCTAACATATTCTGGTTCACGGTATGGTTCGAGCTGCAAGAAACCTTCATGCTTTCCTATAGAGAAGCTGCGGGAAAGGCTTTCAGTGCATGCTGGAAGTTCAGGAAAAAGCTTGAGTTTTTTTTTTGATAGGAAAATTGCTTCATTGCACAAATGTAAACAGAGTACAAGAATATTTACATGAGTAAAAAACTATACAAACGAAAAATAGAACAGAAATCACATAAACAGGGTCATGAGTTATTCATGGATAAACAACTTTTGGGCATTGCATCCAATCTTCAATCGAGTATGCTGCGTTAACGTTTATGTGGGCTTTGATTCAATGCCATGACTGGATTTGCAGCAACTCAAACACATCGTTCATACCTTCAGTGTCGATCCTGACACAGTTACGTTCCTTCCATAGGTACCATACTGCACCTTGCCAAATAGTTCTCCCTATTTGCTTCCATGTTCCTCCTCTGAAATTTCCAGAGAAATGCTGGATATGTGAGTGTACAGTTTGAGCTTCTACAGAGGAGTTTCCATCCATGTAGCTATTTGAAGCCATAAGTCAGTTGGATTCGAGCATTGAATGAAAAGATGTTCTAAACTTTCCTCAGCCTCGCCTCACCAAATGCATCTTCCAGCCATTCCGCTTACATTGATCCCTCTTTGATTCAGGTTGGTTATTGTTGGAATGCGGTCTTGAAGTAATCTCGAAGGCTTGCACCCTTCTTGGAGCCACACTTTTCCATGCTATAGCTAGGTAATTTTTGCTTATACTGTTATTATCCATAGTGTTGCTGCTGATTAGTCTGTATGCAGTAGCTATTGCAAAGCTTTTGTGTGAATCTCCGGTCCAAATCCATTTGTCTTCTCCTTCTTCGAGCATTTCCTGAGCTGTTTGGCAGATCGTATTCAGTTGGTCTAATCTCGTTTGTTCCCATGGTCTCAGCGATCTCCTGAACGTCGACCTTCCCTGCAACAGAAAGACACTGGGGGTGCAAGAGAGCTAGTTCAACTTAACTTTGTGTGATCTCTTGCACCAAAGAATCTATGTTAGTAACCAGATTGTAAAGTTCATTATATAAGGTAGAAAATGTACCTTCACCAGTCCAATTTGTCCTCCAAAATAGAGCTTGGCCTCCCGAATGAACTCTGAATTCAATCTTGTTGTTAAACCATGCTTTGTGGGCTGCAGAATTCCAGATGTCTGCCCACGTGCGAGAAGTGTTATCTAGTAGTGTTAAGAATAGTAGCTCAGCCATATGATCTGTCAGACTGAAAATATTTTGCAAGGATAATCTCCCTCCAGAAACCCTCCTTGTCTGTTTTAAACCTCCAGATCCATTTTGCCAAAAGCGCCTCGTTCATGATTTGTAGTTTCTTTAAACCAAGACCACCTGCATCCTTTTGTAGGCACAAATGTTGCCAGCTAGTCCAGTGAATGGGTCTCTGGTTGTTCACCGAAGATTGCCAAAGAAATCTAGTTATCAATCTCGTGATCCTTTTTGTGACCTGAGCTGGTGTCTTGAATAATGACATATAGTATACTGTGAGGTTTGTCAGTACTGCCTTTACCAGTGTAATCCTTCCCGCGAAATTGATGAACCGATTCTCCCAAGTTCCCAATCTGTTTTCTATCTGCCCGATTAGGTTTCCCCACATCCAAACTCTTCCAGGGTTGTCTCCTAGTGGTAATCCTAGGTAGAGGCAGGGTAGTTTTCCCTCATGGATTCTAAGTGCTGAAGGTGTTACATTGATGTCATACAATTCACTCTTGATATCAGCTCAAATACTTGTAAGATCCCTTTCACCATGCTGATATTCTCTTGGTCCCCTTCAACAAGTATTAAGGTATTGTCTGCATACTGCAGGTGCGATAAAGAGATTCCTCCAACTATAGCTCCTTTAAGCTGATGTGTATCCACTGCCCTTTGGAGCATAAGGATAATGCAGGATAGAGCTTGAATTCAAATCCCGAACTTACATGTTTTCGATTGAGAAGCATGAGGATAATGTTCATAGGCAAACTGATTCAGCATTGGCTGATTATGGTGATAAAAGGCAACCACTGAAGGTTTTGACGAATTTGGATTTTAGATTCTTGTATTTACAATCAAGAAAAAAGATGAAATCCCACTGATGAAATCTTGTACTTACTAAAAAGTAATTGATGTGCAAAGTTTCTAAGGTTGGTAGGGATATCTCATTCTCAACTTCCCTGTGTTGTCATGATGAGGAGACCTGCTGATTATATATATCTTATACATGAATAAAACTTCTCTCTCTGTAGGGAAAAAAAATGTCAAGGCGAAGGCCCTTGGGGTTGCTGATACTTCAAAGCGTTTAGCAGAGGAAATAATAGAATGATCCCAAGATGAAGAAGGAAGCTTTAAAACTTGAGAGAGCAAATAATATGAAGGAAAAAAACATAATCTACCCGGAGGCCGGAGCATATAAGGTATCACCTCATACTGCGTAGACCTCAATATACTCCTTATACTACTCATGATCATACTCCTCATTACTCCGCCCCAATCTCCTGCTCAACACACCACTCCTTATACTCCTCATAGTCAACGACGTGGAAGTCAGGGATCTTAGATTGAATCTGTCTGTATTCAGCCCGATATTTAGCCTGTATCTCTCTACATTTAGCCTGCATCTCTATACATGAGGCCTGCCTCTCTATACATTTAGCATGCTGACGTCTACATTCATCAATCACCGCTCTCCATTTTCCGGAGACTGGGCATAGCTTTTGGACAACTTCCTGTTCTTCGTCCCCACACTTTGAGTTTCCCTTTGGAGGAAATGCCTCTTGGACGACTTCGAAAGAACTGGAATTCCGTACCCACATTTGGGATCTTACCCCGCACCTCGAAAAAACTCTTAAGGAACTGAGCATCCTGAATTTCGTTTCCCTACAAACAATCACATTTACTGTAAGAAAGGAGAAGAAGAATAACTATTGTTGGTCGCGATGGGGTATCACATTAATCTGCTACATGCAAGTTAAAACAGATAAAAAAACATCCATTTCTATCAAGAAACAACAACAATGTGTTTCTGATGATTTATACTGTCAACCTCCCGGCTCCCAAAATGTCATCAAGATAAAAGATGAATGGAATTCACATAACCAGGTCAACCATAAGAGAGGAGAGATTGCAAAAAAAACAAAGCAAATACATACCATACCGACAGAAAAAGACATTGAAACACGACAAACAATGAGAAATTTACCAATCGACCGATTAACACTTAGACGAACAAAATTAAACAGAGTAAGGTGACTTTTGGCAAATTGTAAAATCGAAAACCCTCCTAAATTGTGTCATCCAGAAATAGATTAAATCGAAAACAAAGGGGAAACTCCCATAACTCCATTGCAGGAAACAGATTAACTCGGAAACAAAGGTCAAACTCCATTCCAAAGAAACAAGCAAATACATACGTACAGAAAAGGAATTGAAACAAGAAAACAATGAGAGAATGGACGCAATCGACCGATCGAAACAGCGACACGCAATCGACCGATCAACCGATTCAAGGCTAACATTAAGACGACCAGAATTAAACAAACGGGAAAGAGAGAAAAAAAAAAGACGTCGGCATATTGAATCGAATAAGTTACGAAATTCAATGACTATAAAATTCAAATAAAATGGTTTACACATACAATCGGTACGCAAGGATAGTGACCTTATAGGGTTTCCGTGTGTCTGTTTCTGGCAATCTGATGACAAAAAGTAGGCTGCGTGGTGCGTTGAGGAATTGAATCTCATTGGCCGTATTTATACCCTGAAAATAAGAAGGAGAAGGCTACTTTCGGGTTTCGGCTGTACTTTTAAACAAAAAACCCAACACTATTATTTTTAACTAGAATTACGTTATTCATCCACATATGTATGTAATTTTTTTCCGGTGTCGAATTTATGGTGTCGAATTTGTCGAAAT
>JAOYMZ010060740.1:0-13022 GCA_025802335.1 Pinguicula primuliflora
ATTTTGGCGCCAAAATCAATTATCCCGGCCTTCGCAAGGCCGGGATTTTTGCGAATTGGCGCCAAAAAAAACGCCCGGCCTTACCAAGCCCGGGCGACGTTAATACGCGTAGTTAGGGGATTACTCTATGCCCGGTGTTGCCAAGACCAGGCGGTGACAAATTCAAAAAATACGCGAGTTCCTGTGGCTTAAGTAAAAATTTGCCCGCGTATGAGCGCAGGCAGCTGCAGCCAGTTGAAACACCATTCCCAGACTTCTTGGACTTTGCTGCATAGGAGAAACAGATGATCGACAGATTCATGTTCTTCAAGGCACAAGGGACAGAGAACCGATTCGATAGCCACACCGCGCCTGGCCAAATTGTCGATTTTGGGAATTCCGTTCTGCATTGCGCGCCAGCAAAAAACACTAATCTTAGAAGGTACGGGTCTATCCCACACTTTCGCAAAATCAGCATCAGTTGATTCCAGGATCCATTCATCTTTCATAATTTGCTTATAAATTTCGGCAGTTGGGTATCTGGGCAGATTTACATTGTGCCATTGCCGTTCGTCAGACCTGCTTGAACCAGGAGGGGCTGCGCTGAGCTTATTTTGCAGACTGTAAAGCTCGATCAGATCTTCTTCAGTACAAGGGATCAACCAATTCCAGGAACTCCATGTCAGGTCATAAAATCCTTTCTCTGCAATAGTTGCATCTTTGTCTGCTGCTTTTAGGAACAAAGAAGGGAATGTGTCAGCCAACAGATTATTGTCCAACCATCTTTCCTTCCAGAACTTGGTAGAGGATCCATTGCCCCACACATTTGCTTAGGTTTTGCTTAAACCATGTAGTAGAGAGAGTACCCATTTTTTGATATTAACCTAATTTGGTGTCCTGTTACTAAAACTAAAATTCAACTTCTCATTTAGCAAGGGGCATACTTTATTTTTTGTTTTCCTGTTGTAGTCATAAACAGCCTGTTGCTTACCTTGCGTTCGTAATTAGTCATTAGTGGAATTTTGCTCGATAGGTAGAGGCATCGACCAATCAAAGCGCTGATCAGCAGATGCCTGTTTCAAAGATTCTTTGCCGAGTTGCCAATGTTCATCTCAAGGGTACATATTTTATGTTATTGATTATTGATAGGGGCTGAGGTTCCATATGGTCATTATGTTCTTTTATCTGGGATTAGGCTGAAGCAGATATGGATGAGGTATTTGCTCAAATTACTTTGATGCCCGAGTGTAATGTAAGCTTGTTTGCTCCGTACTGTCACATCTTTTCTGCTAAGTTACGTTTCTTGATAATTCTGTGGGCTAATCTTACGATGGAGTTAATAATGGTTATCTTCTATCTATGTCAGGACATGTCGAGGCAACCTCCTACTCAGGAATTAGTAGCTAAAGATTTGCTTGGAAATGGCATATTTTTTTCGTGGTAAACTGACATCGTGAATCATGCAATCATGGTTTCAAATGATGAACTTATCTACTGCTTCTGGCTTTAGATGAAAGGGAAACGAGCAGTGTTCTTATCTACTGCAGTAATGTTTTTGGGATAATGGCGTCTATCTGCATTGTCGCATCTGCTGCTCCAATTCTGTGTTATAAGGTTTTGAGAACAGAGTGTTATAATGTTTTTTTATAAGTTTTTAGTTCTGTGTTATAACGTTTTTATAAGTTTGTAGTTCTGGATTTTGCAAAACGTAACTTCACGTTTTTATTAGTTGAGTTATGCGTTTTTATCAGTGACCTGGATTCTGACATGGAAGTAGCAGCAAATTCGTGTGTTACAGTCATGGGAAAAATCGGGACTGGACTAATTTAGCTTCCAGGCACATCATTACAGCACAAATGCAGTGAATTTCTGAAAATTGGGAAAGTAAAACTTAGACGAAATTAGTCCAAACAGGTTCAGACATCAATATAATACATGGATAATTTAAGCCCAAATCTCCAGAACAGTAATCAATCCCCCCAAAAAGTCCAGTCGAGCTCTTATTTCAAAACGTAAAAGTCACAAGTCTCACCGACAGGAATTTCATCAAACACCGGGTGGGTAATGACATCGACATAAGCCGATAAATAAATAATTAAAAACATGCCAGAATGGAATAGCGTCACGACATGTCAGTAACCGGTTAAATTCTTAAAAAAAAGTGGTGCTTTTTAATTTTATAAATCTGGATGGTGGCAGGCCCAAAATGTACCACTGTTCTATGAAACTAAAATTAGATATGGCCCAAGCCCAAACTAAGCCAGAGTCTTGCTCCTATATATACCCCACACCCTACTATCATCCAAACCCTAGCCCCTTCTTTCATTATCCTTACTCAACGCGAGAAAAGTGGTGAGCACCAAGCTTACTCAACCAGAGAAAAGAGATGAACACCAATCGCCTTTTCTCTCCACCTTTCATATCCCATACTAGTCACTTACGTCATCGTCCCCCCTGCCCATTGTGGTCGCTCCCGCTGTTGGCCCATCACGTTTGTTCGTCCAGATCCAGTCCGACGATCCCCGCCTTTGCCTTGTCATTCAACAGGTCCATCGTCACTCCCTTGATTTCTCGTTTAATAAATGGGGGATAAGGACTAGGACGAGCAATTCTTTCCTGGAATATTTGGATGCATAAAACTAAAACAAAGGGAAATATAAATTAGAATGTTAAATTTTTTTATTATTTTCTAATTGGTTACTGGGTAAAAAGATATGCTTCTCTTACAATTTATATATTTTTTTTGGTAAAGGTAGTTTTTTGCTAGATATGCGGCTAAAAAAAATAGATATGCGGCTATATGTAATATATGAAATAGTTTTGTTGATAAATGGGTTCTATTAGTTTGCAAAACGGGCTGCAATTATGAATGAAATTTCATAATTATCTCTTAAATATAATCCTTAAAAAATAGTACCGACACTCTCATAACATTGCTCAAACTTAGGGAAAGGTGGATTTTTTACTATTCTTCGTAGGAACTTGGGTAAATGATTATTTTTCTTGAATTTAATTTTTTCGAAAATTAAATTCAATTTTTTTTGTTTGAAATTCATTTGATTCTTTTGCAGACTCATCATCTTGTTGAATATTTATGAGGAGTTTACAATAGTACAAAGTATAATGGTTCAAGTGACTGAGATGCCACGATCATGTAGGATCTACATGGTCCACTTCTAGTATTTATCAGAAAGGTACAAAGCATATATTTAAGATTAATGTGTATGTTTAAAAGTATTTGAATCACATATTTATTTGATGAATTTCTAATTATGCTAAGTTCATATGAAAATTAAGTCAATATATATTTGTTAGATTTCAGAAAGTAAATATTTATCGGATGATTTTATTAGAGCTAACAATGGCCTTAAGTTGACCAAAGATGAAGACTAACTCTTCTACAATTGAAAAGAGTAAAAACAAACTGAATGAAACAGGCTAAGTCATGTTGGACACTTGGTAATTGACTCCTACATTCTTTAAATTAAAACTAACTTTCATTTGTTTTATTTGTTTTATTTTATCAGCTAAACTACTAGGTAAAAATTACCAGCGAGTTAGGTGGTGCTATAATTCTGTCTAAACTAACTAGAAGAGTTAAAAGTTGCAGATAAATTTCTCTTTATTATTATTTTTTATATTTTCAATTTATTTTAAAACATGTGATTGAAATTTATTTAATATTTTGCACAATTTATTTTTGATAAGTTTTTTTGCTATATATTTTTTCAGGTATTATTTCGTTGATTCAAATTCGGATCATGTGAAGAGCTGAGCATGGATCACGTGCATCTGCAGAGTGCAGGCCACTTAAAGATTGTTGGCTAAATTTAGTATTGCCCCGTGTGAAATGTAAAGGTGAAAAAGCCAGTCAAATCTTGAAGCCAAAAGAAATCAAAGGAAAGACTGTCACATGTTTTTATGGCCAAAGTGACCAAAAGTTACGAGGATTTGAAACTGAACTTTTTGTTCTCACGTTCTGGTCCAATCAAAAGGTGATAGGTTGGAAGGAGGGGTATCCCAAAGTATGACGATTCTTCTTCGATAAAAATTTACACAAGTATGTAGAAGTAGAAAAAAATTCAAACAATGATGTAGAAGTAGAATAGAGATTATTGAGCTTCTTAGTCAAAAATGGCCACCAGGTAAAAAAATCACCATCGAGTTTGGTGGTGATATAACTCTGTCTAAGCTAACTACAAAAGTTGCAAGTACTTTTTTTTTCTTAATATTTTCTATATTTTCAATTTATTTTAAAACTTGTGACAGAAATTTATTTAATATTTTGCATAAATTATTGTTGGTAATTTTTTTTGATATATTTATTCCGGTATTATTTTATTGATTCAAATTCGGATTATGTGAAGAAGCTGAGTATAGATCACATGCATCTAGTGGACTAAAAGATTGTTGGTTAAATGTAGTGCTGGCTATGTGAAATGTAAGGGTGAAAAAGTCAGTCAAATTTTGAAGCTAAAAGAAATCGAAGGAAAGACTGTCCGATGTTTTTATGGCTAAAGTGACCAGAAGTTACGAGACTTGAAACTGAACCTTTTGTTCCCACATTCAGGTCCAATCAAAAGGTGATAAGTTGGAAGGAGGGGTATCCTGAAGTATGACAGTCCTTCTACAAAAATGTAGACATGTAGAAGTAGAAAAAAATTCAGACGATAATGTAGAAGTAGAAAAAAATTCAGACGATAATGTAGAAGTAGAATAGATATTATTGAGCATCTTAGTTAAAAACAGCAGCCACTAGTATATGTATCCTACTATATTGACATCTCTGTTGGACGAACAAAAAACTCAAGAATGTTGGCACCTTTGATATTCTTTTGGTACCTTTGCTTGCTTTGCTATTGGTGTGTAAGTGCTTTTATCTTTTCTGCAAATTTCTGCATGTACAAAACATCAGTAGAAGAGGGAAAAACTTATGTTGCAGAATAAAACTTGCATTTACAGTTTAGTTCATGATGGATCTGTGTTTAGTAAAATTAGTAGCACTCTTATGGAGTTGGAGCCTAATGATCATGTATCTATGGTTTAATTCACTCCCCTCATTACTTTTCTACTCAAAATACACAACACAGACGGGTCGAGCCTATAAATGAGTCAGTTGTTATCAGGTGCAGAATGATACAGTGCCGAATAAACCTTAGGATGCCGAATGTTTTTCTTGGCCGTCGGATCCTGCATCCGACGGTCAGGAAGATCTCACTTAAAAAAGTCACGTGCCGGGTCGCGGGTTTTGACTAGAGCGAATTTGTACAGCTTTAGTTGTTAGTCAATTGAGGAATGAAGAAGATAAAGCAATTCGTTCGTGTAGCTGATGGTGCTTTTGTTGTACCCTGTAGCAAAAACCAAAAGCCTCATGGTGATGGAGGTGGCCTTTTGAGCTCCTCATTCCCTTCCTTGATCTTTCCCTTCATTGGGACTCAAACGATACAATTCTTTTGCCTAGCCCCAATTCAAGTATCTCGTATATCCTATTGGAAATACGTTAACAGCAAAACTAGTCGATGGTGGTGCCTCTTCGGCAGACGTAGCGACAGCTTGAGGTAGAAGTGGAACGAACGCTTAAACCCAAATCGACGGTCTAAATTCAGTGACAGATATGCGATGGACGATGATGATGAGGTTGGGTTTCATTTCAGGAACACCGGCGAAGTGGTGGTCGGATGATTTTGATGTTGAAGATGCTGAAGAAGAAGATGTAGGGTTTAAGATCTTCGATAGTTCTATTGGATTCCGTTTTACCTTCCAGGTAATCTATGGAGGAGTTTCTTCTTACGTCTAACTGCTGTTCCTTCCGGCAACAATTTAAACCGACACCATTTTCGTCATCTTCTCTGAGAGCATGCCCTTCATTCACAGTGTTTTCATTTCCTTGAGCTGGTGATGGAGTGGAGTGGAATTCCGAGAAGCTAAACTCGATTATGAGTTGGTTCAGTGCAGTGCCACCCTTGCTAAACTAAAGAAGTGCTACTTGTGGTGGGTAAGAAACATGAATAGAAGCTTCAACACGATATGAATCTTTCTACATCCCAAATATAATTTTTTTGGCCCGCAAAAGACACAATTTCAAGTTTTCAGATGTTGCATTGGAGGAAATGTTGGGATTCAAGAAATGGTAGAAGAAAGTTCCATCAAATGAAATTCAGTATTCTATTATATATAAACTTAATTCTTGAAGTTATTTAACTAAAGCAGCACATTTCGATAAGATGATACGAGAACCTATAATCTTCAGTCAGACATCACACAGCTACGATAAATATGCATGCCTTACTTCTGCAAGAGTCTTGGATAAAAGTGAGACCAGTGATGTAGAAGCCGGGAAACTGGTCGCATTATCTGATTTTGGTTCTCCAATACTACAGATGGGATAAAATCCCTGTAATTAGCAAAAGGCCCATTGAAGATGGAAGCCTCCACAACATAAGCATTAATAGATCCCCCAAATTTTGCAACAAAAATTTCAGCTATCTTCTGAGGATCAGACGATTTGTCCATCATCCCTTCAACTCTATCTCCATGAAAAAATATTGCATTACCAGATGGCACCTACACAGATACAAAACAAATAGGAAAAAGCTCATCTTTGGTGTTAGAAGGGGAAAGGCCAAGGGATGCTGCACTTGAAATTTGGAACAGACCCCACCCGGTGGGTTCGGGTCCGTACGCGTGGGCCAATATATAATGAACGTGTGCTTACATTTTTAAAAGATAAGGTACCAAAGAATAGGGTGAAGCATCACGTATCATTATATACTACTCCATTAATCTGTTTGTAATGGGTATGAGACAATTAACTCTAGCACCCTACCGCAAGTCCAACTGGGCAAGCCCTCTTGAGACTTGATTATTTATATTATATGGGTTAGCCCCAATTAACCTCAGAGGCTCTAGATCCATCAATAATCGTGGCCTTTATGTAACTTGTGTTATTGGGTCTACCATTTTCTCCGATAGATGTATAGAGGGCTCATGGATCTTTTTCGATCGTCAGACCATAATGAGCTCTGATACCAAGTTGAAATTTGGAACAAACCCAACCCGGTCGGTTTCGGCCTGTGCGTGTGTGTGCGCGTAGGCCAATATATAATGAACGTGGGTTTACACTCTTAAAAGTCAAGATACCAAGGCAATATGGTGAAGAATCACATATCATTATATACTAATCCATTAATCTGTTTGTAATCGGTATGAGATAATTAACTTTAAGAAGAGCAACTCGATAATAAGTATTGCTATCTGAATGCAATTGAATCTTAAGAATTCCACACCCATGGTTCATAATTCACAAGTAGATGTTTGATACTATAATGCAATATTGAATCAGCTTGTATATATCAAAACAATACTAAAAAATAACAATTTCAGTGACCGTAACCGTACATCAACACAATAGACCAAATTGATAAATCCCACGAATTTATCCCACAAATTTATCCCACGAATTTACTGCGCCTTGCGGGTCAGGACTTCTTTGCTTTCAGTTTGATTCAGGTGGGATGAAGTCAATATATTTTTTTTTGATAAGCGATGGAGTCAATATATTAATGTATTATATTATATAATTACGTATTATATATTATATAATATATAATAATTAATATTAATGTATAATAGTATTTTTAGTGTTAGATTATTTAGTTTTTATTGTATTTAGCCCGAGAGTTTATGTTTTTAGCCCGAGAGTTTATGCTTATGCTTTTAGCCCGAGTGTTTATGCATTTAGTCTTTAGGGTTTATAGGATATAGTTTTAGATTTTTACGGCGGCGAAACCGCCGTAATATTATTTTTATATTTTAGCCCGAGAGTTTATGCATTTAACCCGAAGATTTATGCATTTAATCCGAAGATTTATAGGATGAGGTTTTAGATTTTTAGGTCGGCGAAGTAATATTAATATTAATTTTTATATTTTATATATTTTAAAATCGAGCCATAATAATACTTATTAAAAATGTAAATTTTAAAATATGGGTTTGGGGCGTTGATAATACAAAGTTGGTGTAATATTATTGGCAAAAGGTCGAGCGGCAGAGTTTTAAGTTGATTTGATGGGAAATGGAGAGGGAGAGAATTGGGGCGCGGACTTCCGCAACCAATCTTTCTATTTTTTTCGCCAGGTCGTGAACAATACGTGGGATTAATGCGTGGGAAAAATCGGGCTTCCACAATAGACTATTTTAGAAATGATAAATCCCATCCCTAAACAGACGACTTGTTCACGTCTTTTGCCCGATCATTATAAAAAAAATATTATAAGAAAATCGGACAAGGAAATGGAACCCCAACTTTTTCCCTCGTTCCTCGGTCGATGCGTTTTCATCACCCGTTTTTGCTACCCATTCTCCATTCTATACCTTTTCAGCTCACCAATCTACTAAATTCATATTCTTGCAACTTGCACAACAAAAGATGAAATCCGAAAATTACCGCGTCGAATCATTTATTTGCTGGAGTGAAAATTCTATGGGGTTTTGGTAATGTTTGTGATGTTGGAAGATGAGAGATCTGAGCTGTCATTAGCGTGTCGGAGAAAATGGAAGCACCCGAGATGTTGACAACGGGTACAACGACTCTTACGTCGGTGAACTCAGATCGGAGAAGGGGAACTCCAACGCCGGAAAAAGTAATTTTGTGATTTATAAGAAGATTTTTACGGTTTACGTTAAATTTTTCTCTTCCCGAGTGTCGACGCCAAAGCAGCGTTGTACAAGGAATTATAACATGTATGTTTCTTCTTCTTTTTTCTTGTGTCGGTCCTCTTAATTATTCATTGTTGGTTCTACGCATTCTATTAAGTAATTTCCAATTTGGGCTTCATACCGTGGAAGGTATGAAGTTTAATATATACTGAAGTTGCTTAATATAGATTTCATGGATTCTCTGAGTTAATTAATCTAATTTGGTCTTCTGTTACTAAAACAAAAATTCAACTTCTGCTGTGTTGATTGAATATGGCCCTGTTTCATTTAGTAAGGCGCATACTTTATTTTTCGCTTTCCTCTTGTAGTCTTAGACAACCTGTTACTTACCTTGCGTCCATAATTAGTAATTAGTGGAATTTTGCTCAATGAGTAGAGGCATCGACCAATCAAAGCGCCGATCAGCAGATGCCTGTGTATAATCTTCCTTCAAAGATTCTTTGCCGAGCGGCCAATGTTCATCTCAAGGTACATATTTTATGGTACTGACTACTGATAGAGGCTGAGGTTCCATATGGTCATCATGTTCTTTTTGTTAAGAGTTGGAGTCAGTTAGGAAAGGATAAACACCACGTTTCCTTCCTAACTGAAATCCCTACAAAATAGGAGTTATAATGTGTGTGTGGAGATCGTGCATGTTGTAAATAAATACCCCATGCGTAGTGAACGAAAACATAACACAGAATTCTCCAGTGGATGTAGGCAATTGCCGAACCACGTTAACTTTTGTTCTTCTTTCAATTTCTGCGTTTCAATTCACGCAAACATGGTATCAGAGCAGTGTTAAATCCTGACTCCTAACCTACAACCAGTCCTTCTTCTCCGGCGTTACAAGAGACTGTGAGTCATGGTTGATAATCCAAAAACCGGGGAGATTACCCTGCCTCGACAGGAAGTACAGAACTTCCTGTCCCAGCAATTCACACAGTTTGTAGAGTCTCAGAACAGTGTCAAACCGAAGGAGAACGATGACACTTCGCTCGTCATCGACATGAAACTGGACGGGAATAACTACGTCCTATGGGCTAGGATGATGGGACTCGCCATCATCGGCAAGGGTCACCTGGAATTCATCACCGGCGACGCCAAGGAGCCTGCAAAAACAGATCCAAAATACCTAACATGGAGGAAGCACGACACTCTAGTTTTCCAAGAGATAACAAGATCAATTGAAAGGAATTTGGTGAATCAATTCATATACTACCCAAATTCCTTCGAATTGTGGAAGGTTCTGGATCGAGCCTTCAATACCGGTGAAGACAGCTTACAAATATTTGATCTTATTACCAAGGCTGACCGAATTGTGCAGGGATCTACTCAATCGGAGGCATACTACACGGCCTGCAACTCACTCTGGACAGAAATTGACCGTCGAAGGCCAAATCCGATGAGGTGTGTCTTGGACATTGACACACATAACCGAATTCAATCTGAATTCCGATTATTCAAGTTCCTGGCAGGACTTAGCCCTGAACACGAAGCAACTACGAGGGATATCTTAAAGGAAAAACCGTTGCCCTCAGTCGAAGTTGCATACGCGACGGTCCGACGGGAAGCCACGCGCCGTCAAATTTGGAAAGCATCATCCGACGGGTCAAACCCACCATCATTGGGCAGAATTGGCACCGGATTAGCCACTTACGGACCAGGAACAGAAAAGGGGCGAGAGATGCAAGTGACTGTAAATCCACCCTTACCATGGGAACGCCGGTCAGAACCAATCGTTCAACACGGCGGACCATCATTCCGGCGACCGTACTGTGATTTTTGCCGGATTCAAGGGCACTGGCGAAGGGACTGTTTCAAATTGCGAAATCATCAGGCGAGTCGCGGCGGCAGATGGGGTGGGCGCATTGGATATGGACGACGAGGAGGTCGTGCCACTGTCACCGATGGCGGCGCATATCCACCGAAGGAAACCTCATCGGACAAACTCGGAGCAGTAAATGTCAGTCAGGGAGTTGGGGGAATTCAGATTTCAGAAGTAGAAATGCGTCTACATGGTGAGCCACAAGTGATACATTGCGGCCCAGGTACATATAAAATCTGTCGTGCGAAATTAACACCATCTGTATTGTGCTCTGCGAGATACTTTTCCGAAGGGTGCTTCGGACCTTTTGACAATATGCAGGAAATTGGAGACATTGGGCCCAGTATAGGAACATTGGGCCAGACCAGACTGTGCAGGAATCGAGAACTTGGGCCGGGAAAAATCAAGATGTGCGCAAATCGGGAAATTGGGCCGGAAAAAATCAACAATCGGCCCACTTCCCGAAAATCTGGTTTCAGTAAATATTCTACGGCCCATACTATGAAGGATTCAGGTCCCGGGAATAAAAATGAGTGGATTTTTGACTGTGGGGCAACTGATACAATCACTCATGATTTATCAGATATTATTGAGCCACAGAAAACTCAAAAAAGGATGATTCAAACGGCGAATGGTGCCTTTGCACCTGTGAAAGGGGCCGGGAAAATTGAGATTTCCCCTTCTATTAAATTGTCTAAATGTTTATATGTGCCATCGTTATCCTATAAATTGCTGTTCATAAGTCACATATCGAAGGAGCTGAACTGTGTGGTACTAATGTATCCAAACTTCTGTCTCTTGCAGGATATCCGTTCGAAAAAGATAATTGGGCGTGGTACTGAATGGGATGGCTTGTACTATGTTGATGAGATAGCTCCGGAAGGGCGGACACTACTGACTCATGAGTCCCCTGATCCTCAAAGTTGGCTGTGGCATCGTCGTTTGGGTCACCCTTCTCATTCCTATTTGCGTCGTTTATTTCCTAAACTTTCCAGCATTACCTTTAATTGTGAGACTTGTGTTTTGGCAAAAAGCCACAGACAGCCGTTTTTATCAAAACATGTCCGTGTTCCCAATATTTTTTCCTTAGTACATTCTGTTGTTTGGGGCCCAGCCCCAGTTATTGGGGGCACGGGATACGATATTTTTTGCTGTTTGTTGATTACTGCACCCGAATGACTTGGGTTTATTTTTTAAAACATAAATCTGAGGTCTTTGATAAATTCTCTCGTTTTTATCGTATGGTTTCCACCCAATTCAATACTAAAATCGAAGTACTTCAATCGGATAATGGCGGTGAGTTTGTCAACCACCAAATGCAGACCTTGTGCACGGGGGTTCTACACAAAACCTCGTGTCCATATTCGCCCCAACAGAATGGGGTATCAGAACGCAAAAATATTTCCCTCCTTGACATAACCCGGGCCTTGATGATTGAGTCTCGTGTCCCATCTAGCTTTTGGCCCGAAGCCGTTGCTACATCGGTGTTTTTAGCTAATCGCCTGCCTACACATATTTTAAACTTTCGAACTCCCATACAAGTTTTATCTGAGTTTTCAAGTATTCCCCGTCTATGGCATTAGCTCCACGTGTGTTTGGGTGTTCGGTGTACGTTTATATTCCGAAGGTAAACATGTCGAAATTTGATGCTTGTGCTGAGAAGTGCGTGTTTGTGGGTTATAGGGGCCTCCAAAAGGGATATCGGTGCTATAACCCTAAGACCAGTCGTCTGATCACTACGATGGACTGCAATTTTGTCGAGACATAGTATTACTATCAGTCGTCTACCCAGTCCACGAGTCAGGGGGGGACAGCTATAGACTCCTTGGACTGGCTTGCCTCGTCTGCCCTGCCACAGTCGATACCCACACCTTCCACACCTTTACCCACGCCTTCCACACCTTCTCCTGGGTCCATTCATGTGCCTCACGCACCAGAGCCGTCTCGACTTCATCATGTGCCTCACGCACCAGAGCTGTCTCATGAGTCAGGAGGGCCATCCCCACCAGAGCATACTGAGGACGTAGCGCAGCTGGACCAAGAGGAACCACCTCGATTAGATTCTTCTGCAGATATCCAGGTAGACACTATACCTACTGAGACTTTATCTTTGTTGGATTCTATGACTGACTGTAGTGCAGGGTCTGAGCCGATTACACCCAAGTACACTCTTCCTCATAGGACTACTCAGAGTGTGAAACCGAAGAAGTATACTCCAGATCATAATGCAAAGTCTCAGAGGTATCCTATAGCTGATATAGTCAGGGGGAGTTATTCTAAGTCTGCACGGATATTTGCTGCTGCTATATATGCTGATGACTTACCTCGAAATGAGAGGGAAGCTGTAGTTAGACCTGAGTGGAAGAAGGCTATGGAGGATGAAATGAGAGCACTAGAGAAAAATGGAACCTGGGAGAAGTGTCAACTCCCTACTGGGAAGAAACCTGTTGGATGCAGATGGGTGTATACAGTGAAGAGAAAGGCAGACGGGTCTATTGAGAGGTACAAAGCTCGA
>JAOYMZ010060751.1:0-13020 GCA_025802335.1 Pinguicula primuliflora
TCAGACAATTGCACCTCATCGTTATCCTCTTTTTTATCGGTCAATTCCATCCACTTCTTCTTGAGGTCTTTAAACATGAGGTGCATGAGTCCTTTGAAGTACTTATCTCTTATCCGATTATCACGCGCAGAATTATCCGGATCTGGCTTCTTCGAGCATTTCAACCCTGTCACCATTACAAACTCATGGATACCAAAATGGATTGGTTTTCCTTCTATAAAAAACCAGAGCTCCATCCGCTTTGGCGTATTGATCCGTCTTAGCATTAAGAAATGGGCAAGTTGCCCAGGGAACGTAGTCTGTTGTAACGTTCAAGAATCGTCCAAGTCCAGTAAATACCCAAAATAGCTTCTTCGGATTTGGGCGAGCTCCCGTTTTGTCAAACTCTCCTTTATCTCCCCTATAACTTGCAGGGACTGGCGCACCGTCACCTTCACTGGGAACTCCACGTATGCGTTATCATAGACTTTCGATGATAGGTATGTTGGAATGCTGAACAGTTCAGGTGCATCAAGGCGTATGGGCACCTGTGTATATGTTTTACACAATCAAACAAAATCTCCAAGAGAATTGATCAAACAAAACTGTAGATTGGTAATATGGGGTTAACCCGACTAATGGAGTCGTGTAATCACGTCGCAATGTACAAATTTCATTCTAAATGCCTACCGTAAGATTCTGAGATGGGGAATGGCTTACAATGTGTCCCCCGGAGTCATCTTCCCCCATCAAACCGACGTTTCTCGACATTTCCGTGTCGTCCGTCTCCGTAGCACTATTTCCCACCTGCAGCATTTCAGCAAGGTCTCTTAAAACTGTTGTTGCTCCTCCTTCTCACGAAGAATTGTTCGTATTTGAGGCATTCTCTCCGGATATTTGATCACCAAAAATTTGTATGTTATGCGTGTTCGACGATTTCTCCATTGTGTTGAAGACAATTCGAGTTGAGGTTTTCGTTCGAGTTTTCTTGGTGGTGAGATAAAATGTCTTCCAACGATTTGACTTGATTAGAAGGTATTAAGACGGTTTAGTATTTTATTTCTTTTCTTCCTTTATTTTTAATGCCTTTTGAGTAAAAGAACAATAAAAGTAAATCAAAAATAAAATGGGAGGTTACATTTCCTTATTGAATTTGCGCGGAGGTTACTTGTCCAATTCTTCCCTATATATCTTCTTTTTTATATCCATATTTTTTCTATCCCATCTATTCTCCATATTCTACAACTAATGAAGAAAATTATATATTTAACTATATTATCTTAATCATTACAAAATCATTATTATTATTTTCAGCCCTAAAAATCTATATTTAACTATATTATCTAAATCAGTACAAAATCTAAAAAATCTATATTTTACTATATTAATATATATAATAAAAAATCTATATTTTAATATATTTTATTCTTTTAATATGATGGAAAGTGGGTGGAAGGAAATTCTTGGAGGAAAGTTTCCCTCTCCTTATAGACGCGGCTTGATAGTGATTTTTGGAAAGGGCAGTGATACATAGCCCACCTTTTTCAACCATAAAAATTCGGGTCCATCCTAATGTCACCATATCCCTAAAATTGTGAATTAAAAGATTTTCCTAGGGCAATTCTTCAAATGTCCCAAAAAATACGTGCCCTTTGGTTGTAGCTTGAATATCTATTGATGCATACGTGGGAGAGAACACCAGATTCTTCAATTGTTTGTTAGGTGGTGTGTATGAGTTGAGTAACATCCGAAACTGAGTGTCCAAACTTTATTTTTATGAGGAAAGAGAGTGAAACAGCTCTTGGTTTGGTCTGACTGAGTGGATCCTAGTAAATTTGCCCTGATATCTCATGATCAGAAATTATTCAGCTGCAGCTCAAAAGAAAAGATTGAAGAAAAAGAAAAGAAATTCATCACCATTCTCAAGTAAAAAACAAAGCAAGGGTGCACTAAATCCATATACATCTAGCCCCTGCATTAAAATGAGAAGAAAGTGATAGCTAACAAGTATAAAATCCTGGGAGCAAATACAAGAAGCAGAAGCTCAACCAAAAACAAGAGAAGCTGATGCATTAGTCAAACTGGAAACATAATCTTCAAAATAAGCAAAGAAGCAGTTTGAGGAGTTACAAGCAGGAATTAAGGGCAAGTTAAAATTGTGATCTCTCACTCAGATTGAATTTAAGGGGTTTGTCCATATTTATGCAAGCCAAATAGGAGAGGCCTTCTATTCTGTCCAACTCCATCAAGAGAGGACCCCTCACCCAAAACTAGTCCTTAAAAGAAAGAGAGTGATGGAGTTGAGGCTTGGTTTAAGATCATTGCAAAAGCTCATGCACTAGGATATGTGGGAGAGATTGAGGAGTCTGGCTAGTCCCCAATGAAGCAAGAAAAGAGACGAAAAGGTCATACTAGAGGCTGTTAGGGAACATGTACTCATAGGATGTGAAGTGTGACTCTTCTTTTCTCCTTGTGATCTAACTTCACATTCTGCTTATTCTTGTCCTTGTTACTTGACCATATATGCTGTTCATTCTTCTTCTCCTTGATGATCCAGGTGTGCCCACAATCTCCCAAAACCAAATTCACCTATACCTTACATGACTACATCACTGTTTTATGACTCTACTGCAGATGCACTTCATTGAACTCATCTTTGGTTCCCATATTTAATTTATGTTTGAGGACAAGCATGATTCAAGTGTGGGGTGGTTGATAAACCAAGATTATATATGATTTGAGGCTCAATTACGCATCCATTTACCTAAGAATTAGAGCTCATATCTTACATTATGCCTCGGTTTCGAAATGAATATGTTCATGTGTTTTCTTGTATGTACTTTTAACCAAGACAAGTGTTATACACATATAACACTTAGATATTTGGCAAAAGATCTCACATTTCGGCTAGAAGGAACCCACACAAGTCATAACTCCATCAAATTCTATCACCAATTAATGAAGAGAGAAGGTTTTGTCCTTTGAAACTTTTGGGGAAAACTTGGTGTGAAACTCTCGAAAAAACATAAGGGTAAGGAGGCATTTTCACCAAGGAAACCTAGAACAAAAAGAGGATTCTCATCTCATTATTCACTATTCATCCTGGCGCCGGAAGTTCTAGCACAGAATCAACACAAAGGCAGAAAACCATAACAGAGGAAGGCTTGCTGAGGCTGCATCATTTTAGCTCCTATGGTGGTTCCTTGCATTTCTTTTGTACCTTTTGTAGCTCATGCTCTTAGCATGAGTTAAACCTTTGAACTTGAGGCTCGGTTAAGCCGATTTATGAAGCTTTAATTTGGTTTTTATGTACTAATGTTTACACTTATTTCATTATACTAAGTGCTTGTTGTTTTTCACAAGATTTGGTTGCTTGGGCCCAAATAACTTCATCTTATTTTGGTCATCTTCTCTGGGCCGTAAGGATATGAGGATATGAGACATAAGCAGCACTTACACCACTGCTATTGGGGTGATACCCCTAGTATGAGGTGCCTTACCAAAGGATGGATCACATTGAGAGTTTGGTTTGTATGATGGCACTTACCTCGTTCTCTAGCATCTTAGGTTGTAAAGCAAAATTCTCCTAGCATTAGAAGACTAGCTTGTAGCTTAGCCATAGTGCAAGTTATACATGAATCCCGTGGGTATAAAGAGCAAGTGAAGCATTTAGTACATGACTACTTGTTTAGGCAACATAATGAAGCAATAGACCTTGCATTGAGTTGTCCCTTTACTTTGTAAAATCCCCTCCATTCTGTTGTGTTTCGTTGTCGAATGTAGTGACAATATTGAATCTCAAGATCACTTGTTTACTGTTTTTAAGTAGTTCATGAAGTTCTAGTTGTTAGTTTAGTTAAACACCCCTCAAAGATTCTCGGTTGGTTTGTGATAAATTGGAATCTGTGGCATGTTTTGTAGCTACTCCTTTGGGAGAATGATCCTTTCTTACGCTTGGTACTACTTGTGACCGTGTATACTTTGCAAGACATCATCTCCCACTCAAACCCAAAGTTTGAGTGGTTTGGACAAACCCTAATTTTGGGTTGGCCCATTCATGTCTCCCTCATGACTGGTCAAAATTCAGCAGTCAAGAGATTGGGCCAATTCAATCGTGAATTGGCCCACCAGTATCATTTTTTATCTTATGTTATGCAATTGTACTTTTGTATACTATGCTCACTTTTGGGGCTAGTTTCGTAATTGTTTTTATTAATAAAATCAAATTGTAGATGAAAGAATTCTCAAGGGGGATAGTGAAAATGAGGCTAGCCTGGGTGAGAGTCAGGGGTGCACCCTTGCACTGTTGGTACCCTGGTTCTTCACAGAAGCTTGCTCTAAGCTTAGCACGATCCTTATAGTGGATGAAAAAAACATTGACAAATCAGAGATGCAATTTGGTCTCATTTTAACTGCATCCATTCTATTTGTAAATAGTGTGTTAAAGGTCGAGACAGACTTGGAGACATTCATCGTGAAAGTTGATGAAGAACTGAATGCAAGTAAGAGTGTTTGCAGCAACAGTAATAAGGTAGCTACTGAATGGCCAATCTTGCAGCAGCAGGTTCAGCACAACATGGTTTCCCCATCCAAGTCTCAAAGGCAAAAGGAACTGACTCAGATTGTGGATACAGCAGGCCATAATACACCTTTTGAGGAGGTTGTGAACGGGGCAAAAGAGGCAATAGATGAGACATAAGAGGATGTATTAATAACCTAAACCTCGAGGGCTGAAGATGAGGTGATAGCTGAAACCTTAGAGATGACCACAAATATTGAATCAGACCAGCTTACACGACTGGTTTCATAAACTGATCATTTCATCATGCACGGAACACACAATGACACATGTTGCTGCTATGGAACCTTCAGATTTGCCACAATCATTTGCTGTAGACAACATGCCACTCCTTGCTGCTATTGCAGTTGATGCTGTAGAATCGATGACTGCTGCGAAGGAATCGTGTTTGCTGTTGAAGAGACTGTGGCTGCGGCTGAAGGGTTATTGGCAGCTACAGAAAGGAATGTGGTTGCTGATGGACAGTTTATTGTGGTACTAGATGTGGATAGCTTGGCCAGAAATTTTGGAGATAAGGAAGCTTCAAAAGTTGCTGAGAAAACTGTTAGTAATCAACTTAATGAGGAGGCTGTCGTGAGACATCCTGCACAGCGAGCAAATGGTTACTCATCTGGACCAATAGACACACAAAAAGAACCCGGGGGCAATGGCAGAAGCTACCTCAGTGGTAATTGAAGGGATCGAGGACCTGGAAGCAACTTATACCACTGTACTTGCCAAGTTGATCATTCGGACTTGCCTTTAGCAAGTAGCTGCAGAAGCTGCTACAACAGCTAAAAATGCGGCAATGATTTGAATTCAGCAGAGCGCTCCAATTGGCAATGATATGGGTGATAAGGATAAAATGTAGAATTGATTACTCCAAACCCCCCGGATTATGTCAAATGGCGTGGACAAGCCAAAAGAGGGCAACTTCTATACCAAGACACAACTTATAAACCGAGACAAGCCATATCCTAGGTAGATAGAGTAGAGGTAGAATCGGATGAAGGTGATTTTTTCTCACTTAACTCTAACATCTTTGCAGACCAGAACGAGATTACACACTAGGCAATAGCATCTATGAAGGATTAGGACCCTTCAGCTGCATCATTCATCCCACAGGGATCTATGCATCCGGGTTCAGACACAAATAATTCATGGAGGGACTTACGGGCATCTGAGCTACCCATATCAGAATATGCACCCAGACAACAGGTGGTATAAAAATGGTACTCAGGATAGGAAGAAGGCTGAACAGACCATAGAAAAGAAGAAGGGAAAGAAAAAAATCCCACCATAAAACCTCAATCCCCATAGAAACTTGTGCAATGAGAAACCCTATAAAGAAACCTACTCGAAGGTTCCAAGGACTTCATCTGATGAGGATTTCGACTTCCCAAGACCGGATGGGGATTTTATCTTCTTAGAATAGCCCTTTATTATGTAATAAAAAATACATAAAATGAAATTTGTACTTTTCAAAAAAAAAAAAAATTGTAGATGCAAGGGCCCCTCCATGGTACAAGAAAGAGTTTCACATTCCTGGAAAAGGATGATTGAGGTAAGAGATACTATGCTTTCTAACACACTTGGCTCATTAGTGAAGGTGATTGCAACTTTTGGTGGGATAAATGGGTGAAATTATTGCTTTTGGAAACATGAATGGAGCCACATCATACAACCTCAAAGTAAAGGATGGTATGCAAAACAACCAATGGGATAAAGAGAAAACTTCTTGATTGTCCCTTCATACAAATGGTTCTGGATACCCCATTGGAAGAAGGCAAAAACATTTTGATGCCAACCAATGATTGTGAGTTGACACTTGAGTTAGGGACATCTCATGGTACCGAATCACACCTTCTAGAGACATTTTATGCTTTGGCATACACATATCCCATCAAAGATGAGCATTAACATGTGAAAGTTGTTCCAAAACATAGTGTCCGTGAATGACAAGATTGGAAGGAGAGATATTCATCCTCCCTATTGTTGCTCTTTTTGCATCAAAGCTCATTCTATTGAGATCATTTTACATCAATTTTCATAAAGTGAGTGAGCCTTATTAGCTCGGACACATTATAGACACACCCTACGTCTACGGAATACGACACTTGATGCACATCTTGAGGTTTGCTCGATACCTCCACATTGTTACACCATGTATTTCACAACCCTTGTAAGCTTCGAAAATATTATGGGGATTACTTACATCCTTGGCCTCACCTTCCCACCTCAACACAACATCATATTGGAGTCTCTTCATATCACATTACCTCCTCAAAAAGCATATAATAGAGTGGAGTTTGTTGCCACCTCCATTCGTAAATGAGTTGCAAATTCAATTCTTTGACAAGTCAAATGTTTTCCTTAAACAGGCCAAGACATTGTTTCTTTGGTCAAAATTGGGACGATTCATGAAAATCTTATTTTTGTAATCAGCAATCAATTCAATTTCACACCTTGGAACACAGGAGCACATACATTTCCACAAAGTGTAGACAATTCGATTTCTCACTACTTTATGCCATATCTCGGGCGCAGATCACGGAGTATGTCTGCATAATCTTGAGAGCACAGACTGAAGACTTCGTTCCAAATCCTGGTAATATCTGTTGCAAATGAAACCCACAGCTGTCAATTAATCATGCATGCTCTTTCATTAACTTCGAAAGATGCTGATAGGTTTCTAGCGAAATTGTACTCAGAAACAAACAAAAACAAGCAAGAATGAAATCAACCAACTCTAAAAAGATTATTCACATCATATGTTCATACTTCGTTACTATTTTTTTTTTTTCGGGGTCTCCACGGAAGATCTTCTCATCCTGTTGAGGGGTGAGAGTATGATTGCGTACATTCTACCCTTCTCAGACCAGGGTGTCTAAAGGCAAGATTTACTGGGTATGTTTGGTTTGATTTGGTTTGTGTTCATACTTCGTGCGCTTATATCATGATCACATTCAGTGGGAATCTAGAAAGATTGAATTGGATCTTGAGTTATATTGTTCAGGCGAAATAATAACTATAGGTGAACAATTGTTAGAATAACATACCAGCCTTATCAGCTGAGGAAAGGAGCATCACAATCATGTCGAATCGTGGGATTTTGGTCAAATTCTGCAAGTACTCAACACCTAATGCCATATCTTCCCTGTCAAGAAAACAAAAATGTGTACAAGGCATTGTACTCAAGGAAAGGGAAGCCATGCATCATGGAACGATTAGCATCTTACATGAAAAAACTGCCAATGCAACGAATGATGTCAACAAGCATTGAAGTTGATAATGCATTTTTGAACATCGCGGGCAGTGCAGTTGGTGAAATCACCTGAATTAGAGGCCAAGAATAGGCAGTTTCTTTTAGTGGTACGTAATGTATACTGCAGTATACAGTATCCCGTACATCTTAGGTAAATACATCTCGTTCCTTACCGTTGTTTCCTATGTTTTTTCTCAACAAAAAACACCATATTGGGACAAGGATATGGATTTTAATGCACTATCACCACCAAAGAAGATGGTCGAAAACAAGTCAGAGAAAAAGGCTCGATATATTTGACCTTCAATAAGCAAGCCTGCAAATCACGGTCGCCAGAAAGTCCTCGCCAAGAGACCTCAAATTGATACGCTGAAGTAGGTGGGACAATGCTTCTGGCTGCTTCAGTCTTAGCAACATTAGCGGCTTTTTTAGCAAGCTCTTGAACCGATGCCATCAATTTCTGACTTTGGTCCTTGTGTTTCCGCTGTAACAATATTAAATAGTTAAAAAACAATTATGCAAGGAACACGCTCCTACGAAATTGTGCATGAAAATAAGCATAGAAATTTTACACGATAGTTTTAAATTGTCATTAGACTAACAGAAAGAGTGTTCGACGTTCCTTACATATCCCAGATGATGAATATATGCACTTAAGCAACCATTTTATTACATGAAGACATGAGATGTAAGCGTTTTATCATAAATAATTCTGTACAATAAAGAAGTATTTTATTTTTTGTTGTTGTTGTTCTCAAGCAATAACTCAACCAAGAAAAAACCTTTGTAGTCCCTTCGAAGGAGTCAGCATCAGATATGCTACATCTCCTCCCGCTTCTTGCCATATCCAAGGTTGTCTGTGCAGTAACTTCGCTAGTATTATGTCCCTAGAGGTCAAAGAAAATGAACATAAAAGCTGAGAATTTCTCATGAATCCAGAAAAGCTATTCTTGCACGTCCAGAACATATTTGTCTTTTTAGCCAAGCGACAGAACATATCAAATTAATATAATTATTACCATCTATTTCCCATGTATGTTCATATTTACTTTATTTCTTATTTTCTCGATAGCATGCAACATTTTATCATGCTAGTTAACGCAAAAGGCTAGATTCTGTGCATTTTTGTTTTGCTAAAAAAAAAAGATTCCATGCTTGTATATTAGAAATGGAAAAGACTCTCTCAACGCCTTGTTAGCTTGAATTATCGACAAAGGCAATATACCAAGGGGGGCACAAATTTATAAAAGAACATGCAATGAATATTTCAGATATAGACCACGAAAGAGTCGAGCATTATGAGGGCCACGTGCCGGCAATGTTGGTAAATCTTTAGAGATCGAGCCTCCAAGTTCCTTAATTGGCGTAGCCAACACATGAATGTCTAAAAGGAAAGAAAAAAGAACAGGAAAAGAAACCTATAATTGATTTAAACAAGGCAAGCTTAGACCTTCTTGAGCAAGGATTTGGATTCCTCACACTGCTTCTTTAATTCTTGGTTTTGTGGTTCCAGTCTCAAAGCAAATTTAGCATCTGCACTCAACTCCCAAAGCAATGATCAATACATGTGAAACGAAATTGTAAAGACCTTCAAATTAGTAAAGGAATCACCATCATTGGATTCTTTGAGTTTCCCAAGTTCTTTTCTTGCTGTTGATCGGCGAGAATATGCTTTGACATATCGATCATCTAAATTCAAGGCTTCTGTACAATCATGTTCAGCCTCCTGGAATCTATTGCAATTAAAAATATGAAAACAAGGGGATGGTTCTAGCAAAACTAAAAGCACGTCCCTGCAAGTACGGTACCTTTTAAGTTTGATATATGCCATTGCCCTGTTCGCGAAGGCCACAGCAGTTGGTGATAATGCTATGCTTCGTGAATAACAGTCAACTGCTTCATTAAATTTCTTCTCCTTGAAAAACTGATTTCCCTATAAATATATGGAAGACGTGGCTGGAATCAGCAATACCTCGGGCTTGCTAAACTAAATTCAGCCATGAGAAAATTGTAAAGCAAACCTTACCAACTCTCTCTCAGAGCTAGCATCAATGAAACTGTCTCGAGAATGAACTCCACTAGATGATTGACTCAGAGCCACATACTCCTTTACTTTATCATATTGACTACTCGTATAATCACAAAATGCATTTTCCTCAAGTGTTTGTCTACCATTAACTCGACTGCCCACAGAAATTTGAGTCTCAAAATTTCTTCTTTGTTGACCTCGGCGATCCTTTGAACAAAATCCAAGGCATAGAAGACACTTTATAATTAGAAAATAGGTGTAATTCCAGATTGGAAAATGACTATAGAATCATTTCAATTATTAGAGTAAAAAAGAGAAATTTGCACATCAAGTAACAGAGTAGGTTGAGAATAATCATGAATCAAACATTTTCTTGAAAGGCACGTCAAGGCTATCACGAAAGTCTAATAAACTTCTTCATTGTCAAGAATATTTACATTAATCTCCGAGAACTATATAGAAGTCGATTTACAAATGGTTTGTCGATGAATAAATACTGAAAGCACGAATAATCCATAGGCTTTAGCTATTGTATTTACACAAACTGACTGCTTATTCCGTCAGAAAATAAGCACAAACTGTTAGAAACAAGTTATCCCTTGCAACTATACCTTTCCAAGTACATGTTAGTGGTAGCACAGTACAAGTTCTGTCAACAAATAATAATATCTATATCATAAATCATTAAAAATACAAGATGAACAGAAATATAAATACTTTACTCAATTAACACGGAAACAGTTATTAGCAGGCTCAATTAAAGCATGATGTTAACGGTATGCTGAATTTTTCATTCTAAGATTATGAATGTAAGAATAAATTTGCAAAGAGGATAAGAAGGAAAGAGCATAATCTTCAATAAGAAGGTTCAATCAACTAACAAGCTCGCCCCTGCCCGTTTCCTCAGCATCTGACCTGAGTTTCTTATCTTTGTCCTTGAATGATAATTCCCAATCCTGTAAGTTATGCAATAGGCCCTCGTAGTCCTGTAAAAGAATAATAATTTCAAAAGGCATTAATAATAGAAGAACAAAAACTGAAAGCTCAAAGATCTCTCAATCACCATACAAAGATGAAGTCCTTTACTATAGTAGGATTCATGGACAAGAATGCTTGTACATTAAATATGAAGCACCCGTCCCAGCCCCTCTATAGAAATTTTTGGTCTTTATTATGCTTTCTGACATATATGCCATACAAAATTTCTATCTGGAATGCTTCACCAGAGATTCATCTCAAACCCAATAAATAAACAAATGGAAATCGATATAATATATTTTTCAAAGGAAACTCACCATTTCATGATTACAAAGTAAACTGGTTGATATCACCCGACGTTTGCTATATTTTCTTTTGACAAAAACATTCATAAAGCATAGTAAAAGAAGGAAAATTTGACCTGGGCTTGATCACGAGAGTGTTTAGCGTTGTTTTTAGCCATTCCGGTGTACTTGTTGGTAGCAGAAAGAGAGATTCAGCCGGTGTGGTTCTTTCTTCTCTGCGCTTCGTCGCAGTCTTTCCGGAATGTTCCAAAAAATTGAATTTCTACCTCCATCGAGAAAGTTTTATAAGGTTAATTTTTTTTTATGGCACCGTGTCTTGCTTTTTTAAAAGTCTGGTGCCCATACTTTGCATGCTCGAGAATAGCCCTCAGATTTAGCAATTTCAGGAATTTTTTGTCCGAACTTGCAAAAATTGGAATTTATAATTTTTGGTCTTTGCAATATCGGACGAAATTAAAAAGACTAATTACTGTAATTAGGGAATTCCGAACTTCTCAAGGCCGATATTTAACACGATTCCGGACTTCCCAAGGCCGCGATATTTGATTATGTTCTGGTCGGCCCTTTCTTCTTTCTCATTTTCTTTTGCCGTTCTATAGCTTCCGTTTCGTTTTGCCGCCGTCCCGTTGCTAGATCCTGGACTTGCCAAGTCCGACGTCGTCGAAGTCGCCGTCACCACCGCCCATTCACCACTGCAACATCAATTGTGAAAGAATTATAAGGTAATCGATTAGGGTTTCATTTTTCCAATTAGGGTTTAAAAGTTGCTCTAGGATTTATGAAATGGTGTTTTAATTAAGGGTTAGTAATTATAAATTTGCAATAATAACTATGAATTATTTTAAATTGTCAGCGAATTTTTATTAAATTGTTATGAATTTTTAATAATTGTTATTAGTTATTTGGAATTGTTATTAAATATTTTGAATTATTAGTGAATTATTATGAAATATTTTGAATTGTTATTAATTTGTTATACAATTTTATGAATTGTTATGGAATATTATAAATTATTATGGAATATTAGAAATTGTTAATGAATTGTTATGAAATATTAAAAATTATTAGTGAATTGTTATGAAATATTTTGAATTGTTATGAATGTGTTATGAATTGTTATGAATGATTAAGAATTGTTATTTGAATTGATATGAATTGTTATGGAATATTAGAAATTATTAGTGAATTGTAATGAAATATTTTGAATTGTTATTAATTTGTTATGAATTTTTATGAATTGTTATGGAATATTGGAAATTATTATGGAATATTAGAAATTGTTAGTGAATTGTTATGAAATGTTATGAAACAACGAGGTTCTTTTGCATAGCCCCTTTTGTGCACAACTCGTGCACAACCCATACCCACAACTACCCGTTGTCAAAATTGGTTGCACCATTAGAAAGGCCATTCATAGAATTGTATATGTTCAAGTTTTGGTGATATTCCGACGAGTTTATCACCGTTTAATTTAGGATTCACATTTCTCCTTGGGTTAAGTAGTCCTTAATAGGGTTTTAGAAATTCTCGGCGACGAAGTAGCCGGGACTGCACCGGAACATGAGACTTTTGATCTCCTACGCATTACCATTCTAATGGTGCAACCAATTTTGACAACGGATAGTGGTGGGTATGGGTTGTGCACAAAATGGGCTGTGCAAAAGAGCCTGACCCTATATGTATATATTTTTTTATATAATTATTTTCTTATAACTGTTTCAAAGTCTATAAATTTAGAAAAAAAATTAAAAAATAAAATTCATAAAGAATAAAATAGAGATTAAAATTGATAAAGTGTTTTTTTTATCAAGGTTTTAGTATTTTTTTTCCTAGTTTAATTTATTTTTCTATTTTAATATAGATTTTTATATTAATTTTTTTAAAGTGGTTTGTATGCATGGGGTGG
>JAOYMZ010060762.1:0-13017 GCA_025802335.1 Pinguicula primuliflora
AGGCTAGCTACTTCTCAAAAGATGTTTTGCCAAAAGAGGAAATGAGAGAGAAGGATGCATCTCAACCGTTCAACAAGTATATCTCACAGACCGGATCAAGGGAGGTCATGCCATTGCACAGGAATATTTTGGGTCTCATCGACAATATTGAAGAGAGATCAAGAGCTAAAAACGGCATTTGGAGGGACTTAAACACAGAATATCAGAACCAGACAATTTGCTGGTTATTATCAATGCAACCCTCAAGATGGTTGCACACCTTTCACTTGGGTGTGTGGAAAAATCTGAACTTTTATCAGCAGTTAGATCATATCTCATGTTGACTGCAGGTGTACTTGAGCCCGTCCAGACTCACTTTGGGGACCAATTGAGAATACATACAGAACTGTATTAGCAAATACAGTTTTGCCCTCATCAAAAATTCCTATCTCTCAAACGGTTGGAGGGTTAATTCTGAAATTACACAGGAATGAAGCCCTAAAGGAGGGGAACAACTTTCATTCAGAAAACACATTTTTTTGGAGGCCTCCAGGAAAAGTTTTGGAGCAAAAAACCAGAAGTGCAGAAGCTGATTTTTGTTGCTGATTTCAACTGCATAGTAGATGGATTCTCTTAGCTACTTTGTTTTTGAGCTTACTGTGGCTCATGCCTTGAGCATGAGCTAATATTTTTAAACTTGGGGATCAGTTTAGCCGAGCCTAAACAATGTTTGATCGTTTTAATGAAGTTCTATTCTAGTTCTCTCAGTTTTATCAGTTTCATGTTATGCTCTCTATGTTTGAATGATTTCGGCCGGATTATTTAAGCACATATAGGTAATTTTTGCACACTACTGCCATATAGGTGTGGGGATTCTACAAGAGCATGTTACTTGTTTCCGTCCTGGGAGTATTACCCCCAACTTGAGATATCACATATAAGAACAAGATCAAAGAGGTTCTCTAATTGACCGTCCTTGGGGTATTACCCCTAAATTGACTTTAAGTTGGATGAAATGCACCATACCTTGTAAAATAGGATGGATTATGAAGGGTTCTGTGGGATTAAAACTAAGTAAAAGGCTAGTTAGAATGGATTTATGAACTGAAAACAGAGTTTAGGCAAAACACAAAACTGAAGCCCTGAGTTATCTCCACTCTTGAATTTTTATCTCCTGTTGTGTTACGATTTTGGTTTGGTGGTCATCTGAACAATTGAACTACACTCCTTGGCTACGTAGATAATTTTAGTTTACTTAGTTTAGTTAAGTAGTTTTAAAGTTATGCACTCCTGAAGATTGTGGGTCACTTTGATAGTTGCTAATTTCAGATTGTGTAAAATACACCCCCTCCCTGAGATCTGACCCTTGCTTATGCATTGTATTGTGATTTGACCATGTGCACTTGCATGTATTCATGAATTTGTCCATCAGTGGGCATATAGGAGGTTAAATGTGAAGGGCCAAAATAGAATTGGTTCAATACAACGTTTTTTGTGGGATTATTTTTTGAGTCTGGATCCTAAGTTAATTCCAAAAATGTGCACGACCCAGTTTTTAATCCCAGAACCTAGTTTGACCACTGTATTTTTTGTGTGTAATACACATGGTATTTCGGACCATTCCCACATGAATCTCACATAATACCGCATAACTCCATCAAGTAAATGGACCTTAACTGTGATGTTGTGTGATCTTTCATTTGAGTGTTATGCTGTTCAAAGGTGGATATGTGTGGATTGTGAAGGTAATATGGGCTGGTGGGCATATACATCTGGAGGGCCGTGTAATAAAAATTTATAATTTGGTTGGAATAATTAATTTAGAGGTTATGAAGTCTTAATTGACTATGTGAATTAAATTGTGGATACGGTGATTAATTGGGTTTTCCTAAAAATATGAGAGTCGAATCCAAGTTATTAATTTCCTACTGAGCCGTTTTGGCTCATGGTTCCTGCATATATATTTTTCTCTGCTGATCTGGGGCATCCTACACCAGGTAGAGATTGTTGGCGACTGGAGTGTAGCAAGACGTTATCTGAAATATTGTGATGTGTTAATTCGGAATTATGACTATGTTTTGATGGACCCAACTTGGGTGTTGACGCATGTGTTGACCTATTTTGGTTTTTTATGACATATGGTTTGTAGGATGTATGAACATTTCCCTTTAGTTAATCAATGACTTACCTATGTTAAGAATTATATATGGGCTCGGGTATGGCACAATAATGTCGTACTTCCATGACGTACTTGAATTGGTATAGGTGAAAATTGGGTTCATTGCATTTGGTATCGATGCCAGGTTCGCATCTAGCTTTGTAGTGGGAAACTACAAGGCCGGGCGACCCTTCCATTGTGGATTTAGTGAGGGTGCAATGTTATCGTTGTCTTTGCTATATAGTGATGAGCATGACTGTCTCTATTATGACAGGTTATGGCAGGCAAGCGACGTGGGCGATCACAGTCTACTACTCGGGAAGTACCAGCTACTGCAACGGAAGCAAGCAATGAAACAACACCACTCGCTGACCCGGTTGTACTCTCAGTAGTGACTCCAGTGGTAGGGGTCAGTGGAGAGCCCAATACACCATCCCCACCCATACAGTTGACGATGATACCAATCGAAGCATTACATAAGCTCACAGTGATGGCATCAACTTACATGATGGGGATGTCTTCAGCATCACCAGCAGAGAGTGCCCGGATTACTACAGGACCCGTGGTACCTTATGCTCATGGAAGTCTACGTATTCAACAGGAGGCCATGCATAAATTTTGAACTCCTATGTTCAGAGGTGACTCGGGTACGAGTGACGCTGAGGATTGGTTAACAGTGATTGAGAAGCATATGAGTTCCTATAAGATGCTTGAAGAGCGTAAGGTGAAGGTGGTTATGTTTTATTTGATCGGCAGTGCAGCATCCTGGTGGAAGGGGATAACACCAAGTTTATTAGATCAAGGATCCCATAGCTGGAAGGTATTCGATGACACTATTTAGTGATATTATATTCCTGTGTCTTGGTTGATGCAACAATTGTAGGATTTTGAGACCTGTACGTAGACGGGGAGTCGGTACTGGATTATAATGCGAGGTTTCACAATTTGGGTATGTATGCCCCCCAGACCATGGAGAACTTGACGTTCAAAATGCTTTGGTTTAAAAAAGGATTACTTCGTAACTACCAAGTGGCAGTCAATAGTGTGATCACAAGGCAGTTTGAGGAGTTACTGGATGCAGCAGTGCGCATGGAGCCAGAGTTGATCTGGGGAGAGGGGTCACCAAGAGGACTATATACGCCGAGGCGAGAGGTCAGACTTCTTCCATGCCACCCCACCAACCACCATTGGCCCTTACCGGGGGTATGCAATCCCGACCCCCGTACCCCACGGACTTTTGGGTGAACAAGACATGCTTTAGCTATGGTAAGTGGGGACATTGACAGGCGGCGTGTCCGACCAGAGCGGTTACTGCTCCATTTCTAGTTGCGGCAGGTCCTAGACAATTACCTCCAACACCACATCTACCCGCCGAACGGGCTAGAATGTTGACCTCTAATGAGAAGATAATATGCAAGTGCACATGGTCAGGTTGTAATACAATACAGTGAAGCCAGGGTCAGATCTGAGGGATGAGGATTCATCTCATGCAACTTAAGTTCAGCAACTATCAAAGTAACCTACAAATTCAGGAGTGCATAACTTTTAATCTACTAATTAGAAAATGGCAAACTAAAATTCTACAGATAGCTAAGGGAGTGTAGAGTGATTGTTATGAAGGCAACTAATCCAGATTCACAATGCACAAAGAGATATGACACGAAATAGAGAGGTAACTCAAGGTTTCAGTATCTTGCTTCACCTAAATAATGTTATTGTCTTACCATTTTAGCTACGGTTTTACTTTGTTAAAACCCACAGAACTCAGAATAATCCATCCTCTTTTACCATGTATGGATTATTTCATCGATCTTAAAGACAGGTTTGGGGTAATACCCCAAGGACGGCAAAATGGAAAACATCAATGATCTTGTTCATATAAGTGATGCTGCAAGTTAGGGGTAATACCCCAAGGACGGCAACATGAATCATGCTTTTGTAGAATATATAAATCTATGGTCTTAGAAGACATATATCACCTAGATTTGTCCAAATATTCCGGCTGAATCATTCAAACATTAGAGACAGCATGAAACAGAATCGACATTAGCAAAAACCGAACTAAAACTTAATTAAAAGCGATTAAACATTGTGTAGGCTCGGCTCAATCGATCCCCAAGCCTGCAAAATTAGCTCATGCTCGAGGCATGAGCCACAGTACGCTCAAAAGTGCAAAAGCAGCAAGAATCCATCGGTAGGAGATGTTGAAATCTGCAGATTTCTTCAAAACAGCAATTGAGATCTGGTTCTCACCAAAACTCCTCCTTTGCGGCTCCCTTTTGTTTTTCTCCGTGAATGAAAGTTGTTACACTACTTTAGGGCTTCCTCCATGTAAAATCTCAGTTCGGCCCTTGAAGCCAAATGTGAGATAGGAAGTTTTGATGAGGGCAGAACAGTATTTGGATACAGTTTTGTAACCATATTTATTTTGTCTCCAAAGTGGGTCTTGGCGGCCCCAGGTGCTCTTGTGCTCTTCATGAGTCTTGATCCTAAGCTCGTGTACTAGCTTGTGGCAAAAGGTTAGGTCTTTATGTGCACTAGGTTAAGAGTTGTGCACCGGTTCAGTGACTGGACTCTTATGAAATCCACATATTCTGTTTTACTGATATTTCGTATATATCACTGGGTCCGTTGCAGTTTTAGCCTGTGGTACCTCAATAACTTTGTAGATAAGGTCAAGAAGACTATTTTTGTGTATGGGCAGGATGGCCTTTGATTTGGTCTGGAAGATATGCAGCTTGGACGGTTGAAGATTAAGTTTGCCAAAAATGGCAAAACAGCTTTTGTCCTTTGCTGATTTCATTTCTTCTTGTGTATTTTGTGGTCCTCTCCTTTGCTTTGGCCTCAAATTTGATATGTATGAGTGTATAACACGAGCCAAATGTTGCACCAGACCATTGGACTTGAAATCGTACATCCTAGATCATCCTTTCCAACACTTAGCCGCATTTTCATTTCTTCAAGATTTCAGCACCTATGCGCATCAGCTTCTGATCCTGGTTGCTGCCCTGGGATGTTGTTCTGCCCTATTTTCCAGTTCTTGATCGTAGATTCTTGGAACTCCTCCATTTCCAGCTTGGATCATGGGCAGATACTCCTCTAAAATTCAGATATCAGCATTGTACCCGAATATGTGCAGCTAAGCACAATTTTGCTCCAAGATGCGCAGGTTTCTGATATGTTGCATTTTTACTCTGATAAAGTCACCATTGACGCAATTCATCCAGTATTTATGCATAAATGAAGTGTTTAAGGCATGAAGTGATATAAAATGAGATGCTAAGAATGCCTAAATCATTATGTGAGTTTAGCTTATCAAACTCCTCCACATTTAAACATTGCTTGTCCTCAAGCAATAAAATCAGCATATCATTTTAAAATCAGAACAAAGCGAAGTGTGTGGTGTTCAATTGTGTCCAAATGGTGCAAGTGCAGGCATAAGTGCAGATGACTTCATCGTGACAGTAAAGATTTAGAGGCAAAGGGCATCAATCTGATTTCCTGGTTCTATTTTTCACTAGCAGCATCAAGTGTGTCCTTTTTGGATCTAATGTCTGCTTCTCAAGAGACTAACTAACTCTCCATCCTTATACCACTATCCTTGTGCATCTGCTTTCATAGGGATCTCAAACCAAATCTCAACTCCATCCCACTCTTTCTTTTAAGGTTAGTGTTTGGGAAAAGGCTATCTGTCAGATGGAGTTGAGCAGATCATAATGGTCTCTCTATTTGGCTTACATGTTGGTGGACAGTTTTTGTTGTCAACTCTGGACAAAGGATAACGTAGAACTTAAGCCAAGCCCATCTTCTTTCTGATTTTGCCTCTTCGCTTCAGAATAATTCTTCCAGACTGTTATGCACTTTTCTGCAGACTTGCTGGTTTTTGCTACATATCTCCGAATTCGCTTCAGATTAAATTGTGTTTGAACTTCAGGAACTCAGGCCTCATCTTGATGTGCAAGGGATATTTTTCTTGTATTTTATTTCAGCCTTTTTGCTGAGCTTTTCCTCTGATCTTTTAGAATGAGGTGTGAGTTCTTCTTTTAAATTTGTTCTCCTGGTTTTGCCGCGTACCGGCATCAATTTTATTGACTTCGTGTGGCTTAAATTTTCTGGATTTGGGGCTTTGGGAAGTTCATGAAATCACCTCACCCAGAATCAACCAAAATACGGTATCACTCCCTTCCCTCAAATAAAAAGAACAAGAATACCCAGCTTCGGATCCTCTAATCAGCATAATGCACCCTATTCTTTCAAACCAATGGAGAGTTCCAGTTTATGTCCACAAGATCCACAAAATAGATTATAAACCACAATTATGTCAGCATGCATAGCTTAGCACTTCCCCATTTTCATCAAATATGAGCAAAAAGTTCAAAGAGTTTCGAACAATTTGCCTCTAAAAGTGCAAAAAAATTGTTCATGTTCTAAAATGAGTGCAAATGACAATTCATGCTTCCTCTAATCCCCTAAAACTCCTCTCCACACTTAAACCTCACTTGTCCTCAAGTGAATGAATGCAAAGCATAATATAAATTGGGAAGCGAGAAGAAATACAACCTGACAGGTAGCTTTTTGCTTCATATCACCAGAAGTACCAAAAACTGTTCTTTGTGACCTCTTTTGCTTGCTTGCTGCACAAATCTATAAAATGCTTAGAAAATTTAAAATTAGGCTTAAAAATCAGTAACATACTTGGCTTGGGTTGCCTCACAAGAAGCTCTGAATTTTAGGTCGACAGATAGACCATTCAGCAACTGATCACTCCATAAAATGAACCAACTCATTGATCTCTTCAAGATCAGCAGGTGCATTATATGGCTTTACTCTATGTCCACTCACTTTAAAAATTTCTCCAGAATTGCCTTTGAGCTCTAAGAAGCCATATGGCGACACTCTAACAACTTCATATGGACCAGACCATTTTCTGACCAGCTTAGTAGGAAAGAATCGCAGCCTAGAGTTAAAAATCAAAATCCTCTGACCAACAAAGAATTTCATTGCATTGATCCTCTGGGCATGAAATAATTTTGTCTTCCCTTTGTAAATCCTGGAGCTCTCATATACGTCATGCCTTAACTCTTCAAGTTTAGCTATCTGGATCTTCCTTTGTTCACCAGCAGCAGCAAGATTCATATTAAAATTCTTCACAGCCCAGAATGCCTTGTGTTCCAACTCAACTGGCAAGTGGCACGGCTTCCCATATACAAGCTTGATGGAGAGGTCCCAATAGGTGTTTATATGCTGTCCTATAAGCCCACAATGCATCAGTGAGTCTCATAGACCAGTCCTTGCGAGAGACACCCACAATTTTTTCCAATATCAGCTTGATTTCTCTGTTTGACAGTTCAACTTGCCCATTTGCTTGAGGATGGTATGGCAGTGTCACTTTGTGCCTCACTCCGTACTTGTTGAGCAGATTTTCAAACAACTTGTTGCAGAAATGAGAACCTCCATCACTGATGACGCATCTAGGGGTTCCAAACCTTGAAAATATGTTCTGTTTCAGAAACTTAATCACAACAGCAACATCATTTGTGACAGTTGCCATTGCTTCCACCCATTTGCTCACATAATCAACTGCAACCAAAATGAATTGCTGTCCCTGACTGGAGGGAATGGTCCCATGAAATCAATGCCCCAAAGATCAAATAATTCAACCTCAAGAATCCTTATTTGCTCCATTTCATTGTGTTAGGTCAGATTTCCAACTCTATGGCAATTGTCACAATTCTGCATAAACTTGTGTGCATCTTTAAAAAGATTGGGCCAGTAGAACCCACATTGCAGAACCTTCATTGCCATTCTTCGGCCTCCAAAATGGCCTCCACACTCCCTAGAGTGACAGTGTTGTAGAATGGATCTCATTTCATTTTCAAAAACACATCTTCTGATCATTCTGTCACCACAGATTTTGTACAAACTTGGTTCTTCATAAAAATAACTTTTTAGATCATGGACGAACTTTTTTCTTTGCTGGTAACGGCCAGAAAGTAAAATCTTGCAAGATAAATAGTTGGCAAAATCAACATACCATGAAATCTGTGTTGTGGAAATAGTAAAAACTTTTTTATTAGGAAAAGAATTCAGAATAGGGATGTCTTCTGGTTTTGCTGAGCTACTGTCATCTAGTCTGCTCAAATGGTTTGCTACCACGTTTTCTACACCCTTTTTATCCTTGATTTCCATATCAAACTCTTGTAGCAGAAGCACCCATCTGATCAACCTCGGTTTGGCATCCGTTTTGCTCATTAAATATTTAATCGCAGCATGGTCAGAGAACACAGTCACTTTGTTTCCTAAAATATATGGTCTGAACTTGTTGAAAGAGTAGATAACAGCTAGCATCTCCTTCTCAGTGGTTGTATATTTAAGCTCAGCAACACTGAGCATCCTGCTTGCATAGTAAATTGTGTGGAATCTCTTTTCTTTGCGCTGGCCAAGAACAGAACCAACTGCAACATCAGATGCATCACACATGTTTTCAAATGGCAGGCTCCAATCAAGTGCTGTCATTATTGGTGCAGATATTAGCTGCCTCTTCAACTCCTCTAATGCTTTCATACACTCAGCTGTGAACAGAAATTCAACATCCTTTTCAAGCAAATGGCAGAGAGGTTTAGCAATAAGAGAGAATCCTTTGATGAATCTTCTATAAAAATCAGCATGTCCTAGAAATCTTCGAACTGCTCTCACTGTCATTGGAGGGGGGAGGCTTTTGATTGCTTCAATCTTGACCTTATCCACCTCTAGGACTTGTTTAGAAACTTTGTGGTCAAGAACAATGCCTTTCTTTACCATAAAATGGCACTTTTCCCAGTTCAGCACCAACTGCACCTCTTCACACATTTCCAATACTTTACTGAGACTTTCCAATCATAAATCAAAGCTATCTCCAAAAACACTGAAATCATCCATAAATATCTCTATGATCTCCTCCATCATATCAGAAAAGATAGCCATCATGCATCTTTGAAATGTGGCAGGAGCATTGCACAATCCAAAAGGCATGCGTCTGAATGCAAATGTGCCATAGGGACAAGTAAATATGATCTTTTCCTGATCTTCTAGTGCCACCGTGATCTGGTTATAACCACTATATCCATCCAGGTAGCTGTAGAACTCATGACCAGCAAGTCTATCCAGCATTTGATCCACAAAAGGTAGAGGATAATGATCCTTTCTGGTGGCCTTGTTCAACTCTATATAATCCATGCATATTCTCCATCCTGTGACTGGTCTTGAAATGATCAGCTTCTCATTTTCATTCAACTGAGCCGTAAATCCCCCCTTCTTGAGCAAACATTGCACAGGGCTGATCCAAGAGCTGTCTAAGATGGGATAAATCACCTCAGCATCAAACCATTTCAGAATCTCCTTCTTACTACTTCCAGCATATTCGGATTTAATCTCCTTTGTGCAGCTATGACTGGCTTGCTTCCTTCTTTCAATGAGATCTTATGCATGCATATAGTAGGTGAGATGCATTTTATATCGGCCAAAGTCCATCCAATGGCTCCCTTATATTTTTTTAGAATCGATATCAGTGCATCTTCCTGTTCTTGAGATAAGTTCTGACTGATGATGACATGTTTGCTTGCATCTTCTCCCAGAAATGCATATTTCAAGTGGCTTGGCAAGGGTTTCAAGTCTAATTCAGGCTGATGAATAAGAGAGGCTGCTTGCTTCAGGTCTGTTTCATTCAAAATTTCCACCGATGGCATCAGGACCTTGCATCTCTCCACACTTGGTTCTTGGAGAACATCTTTATTTCTCGTGGTTAAATAAGTTGCAAGAGGGTCTTCCATACAAACTAGCTCCGTAGAATACTCCTCTTCTTTGGCTTCTATGAGCATACATTGCTCAGCAGATTCAACTTCTTCCCAATAATCCGTTGGCCTCTTCATAGCAGGGAAGATTCTGAAAATTACTTCCTCTTCTGCTATTCTTGACTTCAATTCTCCTGATTGCATATCAATTAGAGCTCTTGCTGTCCTCAAAAATGGCCTTCCAAGAAAAATAGGGACCTTATGATCCTCAGCCATATCCAGAACAACAAAATATGCAGGGAAGATGAATTTGTCCACTTTAACCAACACATCTTCCACAACATCTCTTGGCTTCTTCAATGATTTATCTGCCTGTTGCAGTGTGATTCCCGTGGGTTGAGGCTCTCTTGTGCCCAATTTTTGAGATATAGAGTAGGGCATCAAGTTGATACTGGCCCCCAAATCACACAAAGCTCTCTCAAAAGTCTGTTCTCTGATGGAACATGGTACTATCACACTGCCCGGATCAAAGAGTTTCTTTGGAATTGGTGGGGACCTGTTGCTGATAATTGCAGAGCATTCAGCAGTCAGAGATATGGTTTCATCTTCCTCTATCTTCCTCTTCTTAGTCAGGATGCCCTTCATAAATTTAGCATACACAGGCATCTTCTCCAAGGCTTCTACAAATGGAATGTTGATGTGCAGCTTCTTGAAAATACTGGTGAATTTTCTGTACTCTTGCTCCTGTTGCTCTTTGTGTAGCCTTTGAGGATATGGGAGAGCTCTCATAATCTCAGGTGTGAGCTCAACTTGTTCCCATTTCCCTATTTTCTTCATCCTTCCTTCTTGTTCCAGTTTTCTATTTTTCTCAATCTTTTCGTGATCTTCATCTGTTCTTGAAGAAATTATAGTTGCTGCAGGCAGTTCTAGCTCAATCATCTCCTTCACATATCTCAGAGTGATGACTTGGCAACTCTCCTTTGGATTCTTTTCAGTAAAGCTTGGCAATTTTCCAAGTTGCCTCTCTTGAAGTTGAGCAGCAATCTGCCCAACTACATTTTCCAAATTCTTGAGGGAATTACTTGTGTTTTGCAACTGAACTTGCTAACTTTGGAATTGAGCTTGCTGATTCTGAAACTGACCTTCAACAGGCTTCATGAATTGGGCCAAAATATCAGCATTTTTCTGAGTTACGTCCTTCAGACTGTTTATACCATCAGACTCATTTTTGTATGGTCTTGCACAAGCTGCACCATTTTGAAAATACTGAGTTACTGATGGTTTCAGCAAGTGAAAGTTCAAAGCTCCATTTGGGTTGCTCCAATTCAAGTCTGGAGCATTATTTCTTCGAAAATTATGTTGCTGGTAACCTCCTTGCTGACCAAACCTTTGCTGATTCTAAATATAGTTCATTTGCTCCAAATTTGCCATAGGTGTGTCATAACACTGACCATTCGGATGGTTTCCTCCATAGCTGGTGCAAATTTGTGTATGAACTGCAAAAACTTGATCTGACCTTGAGGCTTTTGTCCAGGCATCAAAAATTCCAATCTAGATCCAATCTACTTGACAGCAGAAGCCAAAGCTTCAATCTGATGCAGATCCTACTGCATCGGAACATTTCTGCCTTGAAGTCTATCAACTGGCCATTTATAGCAGTTTTGAGCCAAAGGTTCCAACAATGCAAATGCTTGGTTATAGGTTTTCTGCATAAAGGTCCCATTTGCAGTAGAATCCACGTCTATCCGAGTGTCATGGTCCAAACTAAAGTAAAATATGGTCATGTTGAAGTCCATGATTCGGACAACTCCTCAAAAGTCCTTTAAATCTTTCCCAGACTTCATAAATATTCTCATGATTTCTATGCTTAAAAGTCTGGATCTCAGTAAGCACTCTAGCAGTCCTTGAAGGTGGAAAGAAATGAGATAAGAAAGCTTTTCTCAAATCTTCCCTACTTCGGATGGAATCGGATGACAGACTGTATAGCCATTCCTTGGCTTTGTTTTATAGGGAGAATGGGAAAAATCTCAGCCTCACTGCTTCCTAGTCTACCCCATTAATTTTTATGGTATCACATACTTCCAGAAAAGCATTAAAGTGGGTGCACGGGTTGTTGTTTTCAGAACCTCCAAACATAGAGTGACTTTGCATAAACTGGATTGTAGACGGTTTGAGCTCAAAACTATGTGCTCTAATCACTGGTCTTCTGATGGGAGGGCCCATAACTCCTAATGGGGCATAGCAAATGTCTCAATGGGCACATCATCATCATGTGGCAGCAGTTCCAGATGTAAATCCTCTATTGTATCAACCAAAATCTCTACTGGTTCAACCTCAACTTCAGCTTGCGCAGATTCTATTTCTGGTGCACAACTGGTGTTTCTTTGATTTCTTCTCAGGAATCTGTGCTCTCGCAGACGTTCTTGCTTCTCATGCTCAATAGCAGCAAATGGTTCGTTGATCATATGCTGCCTGCAAACACAGAATTGCAAAATATCAGTAACTCAAGTTAAAAATAGAATGGGTAGTAAAAGGGAAAACAATGTAGTCTACTAAAATGAAATTGCATTCAGTGGTATTGCCCTCCCCGGCAACGGTGCCAAAAACTTGACCTCTAATGAGTAGATAACATGCAAGTGCACATGGTCAGGTTGTAATACAATAAAGTGAAGCAAGGGTCAAATCTCAGGTAGGGGGATTCATCTCATGAAACTTAAGTTCAGCAGCTATCAAAGTAACCTACAAATTCAGGAGTGCATAACTTTTAATATACTAATCAAAAAATGACAAACTAAAATTCTACGGACAGCTTAAGGAGTGTAGAGTAATTTTTATGAAGGCAACTAATCCAGATTCACAACGCACAAAGAGATATGATACAAAATAGAGAGGTAACTGAGGGCTTCAGTATCTTGCTTCACTTAAACAATGTTTTTGTCTTAAATCCATTTTAGCTACGGTTTTTCTTTGTTAAAACCCATAGAACTCAGAATAATCCATCATCTTTTACCAGGTATGGATTTTTTCATCCATCTTAAAGGCAGGTTAGGGGTAATACCCCAAGGACGGCCAAATTGAGAACATCAATGATCTTGTTCTTATAAGTGATGC
>JAOYMZ010060773.1:0-13016 GCA_025802335.1 Pinguicula primuliflora
ATACTATCTTCTAACACTTTGGTGGAGGTGGGCGACCGACAAATATAAATTTTGTAATATTTGTCTTTACGGGCTTATAATCACGAACTGCTAAACTTTCTCACTGACCCGTGGCTTGGAAGACACAAGCAAATTACTAGTATTGTATAAAAAAAGGTTGTATGATTAGCATTTTTGGATACTGAATGTACCATAAATTTTGTATTTTTTAAATAACATAATGTTATTTTATACTGTTTAATTAATTTTGAATAAAAAATTATATATATATATGCAGCATTATTATAATATCATCCTGATTAAATTTTCTTATAGTTTGCAATTAATTAAACCCTAAACTGCGGACCCTCGACCTCGAGGCCTTAGACCCTTCCTCTGATACTCAGTTCGCTCATTGCAACTTCGATGGCTTGGCGAGGTTCGATTTCTAGGTCTCTTATGACTGCCGCAAGGTCAGCTGCGTTCCGACAATCGTCGTCGGCATCCGCCTCCCGCCGGCTCCGGTCCCCTCCACTTTCGGTTCCTCAGCGCCTCTCCTTTTCCAATCCCAGGTCCTTAACCTCAAGTGTAAACGATTCGGTTTTTATTTCTCTCTATCTTGCCATTTCTGCTCTCGAGATATAATCGGAATTCATTGTTTTATAGGAAAACTTGCACTTGCTCTCTAATTTTAATCAGATCTCATTTATTTGTGTGCTACATTTTCTTGTCGTGAATTGTTGTATTGAAGTTATGAATTCGTTTCAATTTTTATTGGCTGTTTAACTCCATAGTTGTGATATTTAGTTTATTGTTGTTTCAGGACACTGGGTGAACTTGGCTGCGCTCAATCACTGATATCATTTCATAGGGTGGGATCACAACTGACTTCTCACTTGACTGTCAATGTGCGAGCATGCTGTGAGCTGTCCCATGGTACCTTCTGCCGTTCTTGTCAGGATCGCTAGTAGTTTCTTCGTGAGTCTGGTACTGCTGTTTTTAGGATAATCCTGTGGGTGTAGATGCAATGACAATAACATGGGGCTTAGCATTTTTTCTTTGCCTTTCTATTATGATTAATTTTAGCTGTTTTCACGTCGTGTGAGATGTCATAATGAGTCAAATATAGAGTTCATGGAGTAGATTTGGCTATTCTAAAATTGGTTGATGAGAAATAATTGGGATTGATAGGGAGGAATGGAAAAGATGGGTGATGCGCTACCAACAGTCAACAATAGCAGGATCATGACACTGCATTGTAGGTGCCTTTTCCCCTCGTGGTGTGGTGTTCTGTGAACTGATTTTGTTTTGATCTAGAACAGAGATAAACTACATTAAAAGCATATTTTGATATCATAAATACTGAGCTTGTAAGTTTTTTCCATCATCCATCTTCTGATCCGCCATGTTATACATGAGGAACAAAGTGTATCCGTATCAGATGAGTAATCTGCAGCACTTGAAATTAGGAACTGCCATATAGTATATTGTAATTCTATATCTTCAATTCCGTTAAGTGTCTCCGTCTCCGATAAATTTTGAAGTGTTTTTGCATTTGCCATTACATTTTTGATATGGTTACACAATTTTCATGTCTTGGCAGGTACTTGAACATCTAGCTTTATTCTTCAGCACAGTAATGTGCTCAAAGTTCTGGTTTTCGGCGACGGGTGTATCTTGCTAGGAACCCTCTCTCGTGGAAGTTTTAAGACAGACCATAATAAGAGTCCGTAGTTTTTATATATTATTGACGGGATAGATTTATCTGATGTTTTTTCCAGATGCTTTCTAGTGTTTGAGTCTTGCAGAACTAGCATATCACTAAACAAATTATTAACGGTGTTGCTTAAAACCACACACCTTGTTTTGTTGCTTCTTTTTGGCACGGTGTTGTTTTCATTTACACATGGTTACTCACTCCCTTGTGTATTCCATAATCTCCGAGGCTTCAATCTCAACCCTGTCCATATCTACATCAATGGTGGCAGATACAACGGTGGCATTGGCAGTGCGATAATTCATTGTTCATTCGCAGGGTGCTCTGTTATGGCCAAATACATTCATCCATTCCTTGTACCAAATTCAGTTTTGGCCCCTCCGGCTTGGCTTATCTTAGTTGAGGTTCATATTCAACAATGGATAATCAATGCTCATTTAGAAATTTCAACAACTCATCTCATTATCTCCTTCCATTGTTCATCGACCACAATCTCCGTACTCTCATAATCAAACAATGAACCACTCAGTTAAAAGAGGGTTAACTTAGTGGTTTTGTGAGTGACAATTGCACTAAAATATTATGGGTTCAAATCACTTTAGTGATATGAACTTGTCACATATGATGTCTTATCTTCCTACCGCGGTTTGAAGGCTATTGCAGTAGGGCATTGGGTTTACCTATATTGGTAAGGTAGGTAATCCATAATAAAGCTTTCATATCTTGAGTTTGTTGGACATCTCTTTAATGTATAATGCTGCTCAGTGGCACATCTTTTAGAACAAGTATGCACGCCTTTCGTGGTATCCCTTTCGGAAGACATTCTCATATTTGAAACACTCCTTGATTCTCTGCTTCTTGATTCTGCGCGTTGAATGGATGATAATATGTTGTAATTTAGGTACATTTGTGGGAGTAAAGATTAACTCAAATCCTCGAAAATGAAAAGTAAATATCTTTTGAATTCTCCGATAAAATTGGGACTGTGAACTGGTCGATTCTGGGATCCACATTTTTTAGAGTGTATATGGTAAACACCAGATTGAACCAACAATATGTTAGAAAGTAGAGGAGCGACTTTGAGATTTTGAGGGAATAACCTGCTTATTGAGTAGAAGACTTGGCTGTATATATAGCCATTATTACATACTTGGCCCACTACATCTACCACGTTTAACACAAATAACCGATCAAAGACCAATTCAAAAACAAACAACCGACAACAATCAACTTGCTAGAAACATGGAAAACATTGACTCAAATTACTGGCAACATTCCCTCCCTTAAACTAGTTGTTAGGCAACCTAGTTTACATCAGGTGCTTTGCAGACTCCTAATTCAAGTCTCAGTTTCTGAAAAGCTTCCAGTTTTAGTGATTTCGTCAGAAAATTCATGTGTTCCACAATGCTCCAGATGAATCACTCCATCCTGAACCAACTTTCTGAGGAAATGGAAACGAACATTTATGTGTTTACTCCTTCCCGCACTCCACCGCCGCCTGCGACATCTCCGGAAACCATCAGAAAGCTCGTTCCCGGTCGGCTACCCGGGTGCACCGCGAAATCGGGCAGCGCGCGGTTATTTAACCGCGCGGTGGCCGACGACAGTGGGTTGCACCGCACCGCCACGGTGTGGTGCGGCGATGCACCCAAAATTTTCAGCTCTGCTTTTGAACACACTGAATTTCATTGATTTCCGCATGACGAAATAAAAAATTAAGACTAGTTTTAAATTCTAGCGTTGAAGCGGTATCGGAACCGGTCTTAAATTTTATTTTGAGTGCACGTAACACATTGTTTAACAATATAGTTAAGTTTGTTGATCATAAAATATTTATTTAATATGGTTTTAGTTTTTTAACAACGAAACTGCCTAAATTAAAATCCATGACTGGTTCTAGCATCGTTTTAATGCGAAAATTCCAAAACGAGACTTATTTTTTTTGGCGACCGGAAAACACCCAAAAAGTTCCAGACTTTTTTTTTTCGGCGACCGAAAAACGTCCAAAAAAGGTTAGGGTGCCAAAATTTTTTATGGACACCTAACTCTCCTGATTCTTGTGCTAGGAACTTACACCCATCGTTCCTTTTAATAAACAGAAGTTCTCAATGGCAAAAATCATGGTTTTAATTCATTCTCGTTCAATCTATCAAAAAAATATAAAATTCATTCTCGCTCAATCTTGCTAACAATAGTATAACAAGTTTACATTTACTTTAAAACAGTTATAAATACACTCATTCTGCAATAGTAACCTCAATCCCAAAGAAGCCCAATAATATGTATGCCGAATATTGGCTGCACATCACAAGTAAATGATAGTTCTCATGGGTATTCTAAAGCAGCCAACACATCAAAATCCATCCCAAAGCAACGCTGCCTGAGATACTCCGCATCAATCTAACTTGATAGGCTCCATTCTGGAAATGGACATCAGATATTGAACAAGTAACAAGACTGGTAACTTACCAAAAAAAAGATGCAAGACTGATATTTACATGTTAATTTTAAAAATGATGATGTATCGTGTATCCTTCATTAAATTAAAAAAACCTGAAATCTATGAAATATGCTAGTTTTTTTTCACTTAGAAAAGGTTGGACACAAATTTGTGCACGCTAAATGATATTGAAAATATATCACACACGGGTTTGTAAGAGAAATATAATTAACTTATAAGAAAATGTGGTGTTACGATCAATAACTTTGGACTCAAAATTTTAATGAGTGCCCATATTTTCCTTATATGTTGGATCATATACGCACTTATGCACACATGACCCAAACTCAGAGAGCGAAGTCTATTTTAAAACATAGTAAGCCCAAAGAGTCGAGTTTGTATAGGACGATCTGCAACTCAAGATTATTTTCGGGAAAAGTCTTTAGTAAATTGTATCGGCCCAAATTTGATATATTTTTAAAGGTCTAGAGGATTGTTTTTGGAAAAGTCAAGAGTATTTGGTTTGACAAAATTTGGACAATAGTTGTATGTTAGAACTTAGACCAAATATCAATAAGTGTTTACCAAATTGGACGGTATGATAGTGTTGGAATATATATTACACCCGTTTGAAAGGGAAATATAAACCAACATATAAGAAATATGTTAGTAAAATTAATTATGGTCAAAATTTTAATAAGATTAAGTCACTTTTATAGGTTGATGTATACGTGCGACTTCATACGCTGTGCGAGTCTATTGTATAATTGATGGTGAAATGATATGGATGCAATGCATGAGAAGATGAAGTTTCGTAATAAAAATGAAGCTGTTTGTATGAGGTATGTATAATGTATGTAGTACCTGGTAACTGCTTGACGGAGAAGGAGAAACAGCCTGGAAGCTTGGCCCGGGAGCTTCGATCGGAGGAGCCGGAGGGCTCAATAATGCAGGAGATGGAGACGGAGAAATTCGCTTCGTCGAGGAGGGAGCAGGAGCAGGAGCAGCAGCAGGCGGAGATGGGGAAGTCACCGGCGCTGGCGTAGGCGCTAATGATGGGGGCGGCGAGGTTGGTACCAGCGGTGGCACAGCAGACGGAGGAACGGAAGGTGGAGGAGAGATAGCAGGAGGTAGAATTGGGAGCGGCGTTGGTGACACAGGGGCAGCTACTGGAGCTGGAGGTGTTGGCGTCAGTGGGGCTGCTGCTGGAGGAGTAGAAGACGGCGGAGGTGAGACTACGATGGGTGGAGGAGTTGTGGTGGATGACGGCGGAGCTGGACTTGAAGAGGGAGAACTCGCCGGAGATTGACCTCCGATGGTAGCCGTGAAAATGCAAATGAAAGCTACGAATACAGCCAGTGTCCGAGCCATATTGCCAATAATGGTTTGGGACTGCACCGCACTGTTGGCTATGGCTTTTTTTATAATGGAGACGTGGATTATAAAGGCGTTACGCTATGATGAGGAACCGTAGAGTAGAATCCAGTCCATGCCTGCTCTGCCTAATTCATTGCCATTGTGTGATGAGATTTGTCCCAAACAACTTTAGGTGATCTGTAATCTGGCAGTGAAAAAACATTATGGCCCAGGTTGGCTGGTGGAGTAGAGAAAAAGGAAAAAGGACATGGGAGTGGAATGAATGATGAGCGGCAACAAACTAGACTACTTCGTGAAAAGCAACTTATACATTACACATAAATGATAGGATAATGATAGATGTCAACTTTTTGTTTCAACTTTTCGATATCGCGGTCTTTTGGCTATCGAATTTAAAAAGTAAGATCAATTGTGGAATCCTCACGTCGAAACGATGTCGGAACCGGTCATGGATTTCGGTTTCAGCGGCTTCGCTGCCAAAAAAACTAAAACCCTATTAAATAAACATTTTAAGAGCAACAAATGTAACTTTAACCTTAAACGATGTGTTACGAGGACCAAAATGAAAGTTTAAGACCGTTTCCTAAACATATTTAACATGAGGATTCCAAAACCGGTCTTATATTTTTATTTTGACAGCCAAAAGATCTCGATATCGAAAAGTTGGTCCAAAAAGTTGGACACTTATCATTTTCTTAAATGATATAAGCCACCCCAACCCACACACCACTACAGTATCCCTCACATGTGTGTACCCGTGAATCCCACACACCAACATGTGTGTGCGTACTCACACTCAACCATGGTGTGGTATGTGTGCAAATGGGTGGTGTCGTATACATTATGTTATGTACAAATGGTTCAAGAAAACAAGCAACAGCTCTGCAAGCTAGACACTATGCCATTTACAGGATACAATATATCACGACTCATTTCACATCACTACCACACGACTCCTCTCACATGGGGTGGGGTGGACCCCACATGTCAACCCAATGTGAGAGAGGGTGTGTAAAAGTGGTGTGAAATAGTCATTCTATGTATCATTTTTGTGCCATTTAAATACTTAGGAATATAGATTGATGCATACATGAGAAGATTTAGATCTTGACAACCTATCATAGACCTCATCCATGAAAGACTTGGAGGTTGGGAAAAGAGATTTATCTAACTAGAGGTTGGATTGTTCTAATTAAATCTTTAATGACAAGCATCTTAGTGTTTCATTTATCCCTATTTAAGGCCCAAAAGAAGTATTGAGAATGATCATTCGTTTGCAAAGAAATTTTTTGTAGGGAGAAAGAACATCTCTTGGATAAAGTGAAAAACGATGTGCTACCCATGAAGAGAGGAGGATTAAGAGTCAGGAATATGAAAAAAAAAACTCAACTTAGCTCTACTATGACAGTGTTTGCGAGAGCTTATGTTTTTGCAGAAAGACTTTTGAATAGAAAGTTAAAAAAGAGCTTTGTAGAGAAATTTGTATGTATTTAGAAAAAATGCTTTGTCATTGAAAAAGTTAAAAGTATAGTGTTTGCAAATATTTTTTTGAAAGCAACTTCTTTTAACTTGTAAAAATGAAAAGACAAAAATAATCTCACAAATAAACAAAGAAAAATTGGATTTGAAGGGTATTTCAGGAATAATTATGTTTCATTTGAACTTCGAATTAATTTCAAAATTGCCACCGAAAAAAGCCCTTCAAAAGCTACTCCTACGTAACTTTTGATTTTTGGCTTTTTCTGACTTTTTTTTGTAGATAAGTAAAAGCCAAAGTTGTACCATCAAACATTCAAAAAACAACTTATGCTGTGGGAAAGGAAAAAGAAGCCGTGGAAAAACTCTCGCAAATACTGCCTAATGTCTCCTGTAGTCCAATTTCAGCAATGGTTAATATTGCCAATGTTGGAATTTTTAAAGTATCAAATTTTAGTATCAACAACTAGTCAACTATTGTAGAAATAATATTGTTCTATTTAGGCAATGTTTGCAAGTTTTAGTAAAAAAATATATTTTGGTTTTTCAATAGCAAAAAACCTTTTTACATTATTTATGATTTTGACTTCCGTCAGTTGAAAAGTCCCTCAAAATTCAAAAGTCAAAAACTCTATTGGAATTATTTCTGGGAGGCTTAAAACGGTGACAATTTTGTAATTATTTCAAAATTCACTTTTAAAATAATTTTATTTATATAAATAAATTGATAATAAGAAAATATTTTAAAAAAATTCGTATTATATTCAGTTTGTTACATTATTTTTTTAATTTTTGACATAATAAAGCTCTCATTGAAAATAATTTAGAATTATTTTATAAAAATATCTTTTTTTAAAAGAACTTCTAAAAAGCTGAAAAGCCAAAACCACATTTTCATTATACCTTGAAAACATAGCCCAATAAAAATAACCTAATTTTACTTTGTAGAAAACACCCTAAAGTTTAGCTCTTGCATTAATTAACTACTGCACTCTGTTGCATCCTACTTTGGACTATTGCTTCTCTTTTCTTCAGAACGTCCAGAAGTTATGAAGAAGCCGGAGTCAAAACAACTTCTTAACTACCACCCCACCGTCACCCGTGTGTAACGGATTAATTTTCCCTTTTCAATCTTAGAAACTCAGTCGCCCGGACTAAACAAATAGGCAAGAATCTCGTTTGGACTTTGCTTCTAGATAGGTTCAGTTCATTACGCTAGCAACATCCCAAGTCTTCACCTAATTTAACCGGTGGTGTGGAAGGTTTCAACTTTCAATGCTACCGAGTGAGAATGATGTAAAATATTCAATAATGATAAAAACATAATATAATGTTATAGATATAATTATTGAACCGTTTTGTATGAAAGAGTTATCTGTAAGTGTCGATCTTTACCTCTATATAGAGAGGATTACTGAGAATAACAGAGAGAGAGTTTCACGCTTTTCTAATCTTTTCATTTTTTTTCGTGCAGAATTTTTGAGATTACAACACGCTATCAACACGAATTGCTCTTCTCCATATCTTCATCAGGTTTATAGGATTAGGGGTTCATCGGTCAGAACATCAATCCTTAACCGATACAGATCGTCGACATCAATACGCCAGGTTAGTGTTTTTCTTTGATTAATTTTTGAAATTGCGACGGTTGATACTGAATTGGGACGATCATAACCGATAATCGCATGACCCAACATTTTAAGTCCATCTCGATCGCCTTGAGTAGCAGTTTTGCTGCTATGGTCTCTTTAGACTGGCCATGAGAAGTACATGTTGATAAAATGGAAGTAATCTTGTTGATTTTGTTAGTAGTTGAGGTCAGTAACTGCAAGAACACCGATTGTGGCTGAGAGGAAAACTCTCTTTTGTATTGCTTAACCTAAATTGCCCCACTAGGGACACACTCTATTTATACACTTGTAATTCTGCTATATGGGCCTTACATACTGGGCCAAGCCATATATACATAACAATAAATCAGAATGTCTTATTGGGTTTCTCATGAACATCTTCAACATCCGCCGCACAAGTTGGAGACGAGGGTGATAGACCGAGTCCCAACTTGGATAACAGGAAACGAAATGGTCCCAAAGATAAGGATTTAGTGAACATGTCTGCTGGTTGATCAACAGAAGGCAAGTGCAGTGGTTGGATAAAACCAGCACAAAATTGATCTCGCACAAGATGACAGTCTATGTCGATGTGCTTAGAACGCCATGAAAAATCGGATTAGCCGTCAAGTGAATAGCCGCATTATTGTCACAATATAATGGAATAGGCTTTGAGAAATGGATTCCAAGATCAGCAAGAATATAAGAGATCCAAAGCAACTCACAAACTGTAGTTGCAACACTCCGATACTCAGCCTCTACAGAAGGGCGAGAAACAATGGTTTGCTTCTTTGTTTTCCAAGAAATGGTAGAACTGCCAAGCTGAATCAGATAACCCGTCAATGATCTTCGAGAATCCAAACATGATGCCCAGTCAGCATCAGAGAAAGCTGTGAACTGTAGACTGTTCTTGTCAGGAATGTATAAGCCAAGTGTAGCACAACCGTTGAGATATTTAACAACATGGAATGCTGCTGCCCAATGGGATTCACAGGGGGTCTGCATGAATTGGGACAAATGCTGGACAACATAACTTATGTCTGGCCGTGTAAAAGCCAGGTAAAGTAGTCTGCCTATAGGACGCCTGTAAGCAGAAGCACCAGTCAGCACACGAGAGGAGTCGACTAGCTGTTGTTTCATCCCTGGAGGTAAAGGAGTGGTGGTGATTTTGGCATCCTGCAGACCAGAATCATAAACCAGATCCATGATATATTTATGTTGACAGACATATAATCCAGAATAAGTGAGCATCAATTCAAGACCAAGCTAGTAAGATGCAGCTCCGAGGTCCTTTATGCTAAACCTTTCATTAAGAAAAGCCTTAAGTCTCATAAAATCATCATCCGAATCCCCGGCTATGAGAACATCATCAACATATACCAAAAACACTGTGAAATAGCCTGGCCAACCCATTGTGAACATACAATGGTCATTAGCCAACTGGGAGAAACCATATTCAATAAGAGATGGAGTGAAGAGCTGATTTCATTGACTTGGAGATTGTTTGGGCCCATATATGGATCGTTGTAGTAAGCAAACCTTGCCTGAACCATGTAATGCATGACCATGAGGGATATACATGTATATCTCCTCATTTAGATGTCCATGGAGGAATGCGTTGTTGATGTCTAACTGATGAATCTTCCATCCTTACTGAACTGCAACAGTTAGTAAAATTCTGACGGTAGTATGCTTAGCTATCGGTGAGAAACTATCTGAGAAATGTACACCAGCAATTTGATCATAACCTTTTGCCACTAGCCTAGCTTTGTGGTGTGAGATGGTACCATCTGTGTTTAAATTGAGCTTAAATACCCATTTACATCCAATAAGCTGCTCACCTGCAGGAAGTTCTGTGATTCGCCATGTATCATTCTCGGCAAGAGTTGTGAGTTCGGTCTGCATTGCAGTAATCCAGGCCTGATCACGAATGGCTTGGCTATAGGTGTGTGGTTCATTTGATTGAGCAGCAGTGAGTAGGCAAGTTCCTGCAAGAGTTAAGCTCATGACATAGTCCTTATGCTAAGATGGAGGTCGATGTAGGCGAGTGCTTTGTCGAGCAGTGGGATGAGATGTGGAAGCAGAGGAGTCAGCAGAACAGTCAGCAGAGGAGGAAGGATCAATACATGGAATGGAAGTACGATCAGGAATGCTTTGTATCTGCTGTGATGGTGCATCTATAGATGAGACGGGTGGTGGTGTAAGATCATCAGTAGCTGCTGGTATGATAGAGGTTTTTTTGTGCACAACAGGAAGAATGGATGATGAGGAATCAGGTTCAGTTACTGGGATAATTGGATCAGGAGTGATGGATGATGGAGTTATTGGGATAATTGGATGAGGAGTAGATGGACTGATGTAGGGGAAAACAGTTTCATGAAAATGCACATCACGCGAAATAAACAGCTGCTGATTAGCAAGGTCAAAGACCTTATAGCCTTTACTAGATGCCGAATAACCCAAAAAAAATACATCTAGTTGCACGGGGTGCAAACTTCGACCGATTTTGTGCGACAGTGGATGCATAACACATGCATCCAAATTTTCGAAGATTCTAATAATTCGGCCTGCTACCAAAAAGAATTTCACGAGGCCTTAGCCACTGCAGAGTAGCAGCTGGCAATTTGATAATCAAGTAGGCAGCTAACAAGACTGATTCTCACCAAAACTTGAGGGGTAATCCAGCTCTGAACAGTCATGCATGACTCATTTCAAGTAGGTGTCGATGCTTACGCTCAACGACTCCGTTTTGCTACGGTGTATGACGGACTGAGCACTGATGATGAATGCCATGAGATATCAACAAGTCTTGGCAAGAATGACTCAAGAATTCTGCACCATTGTCGCTTCTCAGAATTTTCACTTGAGCACTAAACTGAGTCTTTACCAATAGCAAAAACTGTGTGAGGAAATGGATTGCAACAGCTTTGTTTGTCATCAAATAAATCCAAGTAGCATGACTATAGTCATTTACAATGGTGAGAAAGTATGTTGCACCAGTTAATGACTGTTTAGAGAAAGGACCCCATATGTCTGTATGAATGAGTTCGAAAGGACAAGTAGTTGTAGATGTGTGATTGGGAAAGGGGAGACGAGTTTGCTTAGCTTGATGACATGAATCACATGGAACTTCAATGTTTGATGAGGTAAATGATAAACGAGACAAAACAGATTGAGCAGGATGTCCTAAATGATCGTGCCAAATCGAAGTTCGTACAAAGTTTTTCAAAACAGGTGAATTACAGACAGCAGATCTCAAGCGATCAAAAGAAACTGGAACAAAAGGCTTGGTTAAGCTTGTCTGCAGCAAAAGATGATGGTTGGAAGCACAGTTCGAAGGCTCAAAGATGTATATACCAGAATGCAGACTCCCAACAGCCAGGATATTCCTAGTTGTGAGGTCCTGCACCACACAGAATGTAAGAAGAAAAGAGAAATAAGCCTTTGCTGAACGACTAAGATGAGAAACGGATAACAAATTGAATTGAAAAGGGGCGTAAATAAGGTGTTCTGCAGAGTAAATATGGAATTAAGAGCAAAATCACCAGAATGACTAGCCTCAGCCAGAGTACCATCAGCTTGACGTACACCACGTTTGGGTACAAGAAACTTACAAGATTGAAGGAAACCAATATCACAGCACATATGAGATGAAGCACCAGTATCGATAACCCAGGCATTATACGGAATAGTAGAAGCAACGGCAAGTGCAGTGATAAATGCCTTACCAGTAAACTCAACATTTGTTGGTGCTGAGGGTCCAAGCTGCAGAACATCCTTGAGAGCCTTAGATAATTCATGACGCATCATCTCCTGCATATTGGTTGAGGAAGTAGATTCCATGCTTATACTGTCAAAAGGAGTGTTCTGAACTATGTTGCCATAAGATACGCCTTCTGGACTCGATTTAGCACGTCTTTGTTGGTCACGAAGACGGTAGCAGTTATTAACAGTGTGTCCTGGTATCTTGCAAAGCTCACAAACCCTGTACCCTAAACCCTAAACCGAACCCTAAACCCTAAATCCTAAACCGAACCTTAAACCCTAAATACGAACCCTAAACTCTAAATCATATTAAAAATAAATATTAATATTACGGCCGCCTAAACCCTAAATTCTAAACCCTATTAAAAAAATGATTAAAATTACGGCGGCTTCGCCGCCTAAATCCTAAAACCCTAAATTCTAAACCCAAACCCTAAACTCTAAAGCCCAAAAATGCTAAACTTTATTAAATATGGTAATCAATATTACGACAGCTTCGCCATCGAAAAATTAAATCCTTTAAACCTTAAACCATAAACAGCACCAACTATGTTAAACAACAACCAACAATAAATTGCAACCAACAATAAACTGCAACCAATCTAAACAACACCAACCATTAAACACCAACCAATATAAACAGCACCAAATA
>JAOYMZ010060784.1:0-13016 GCA_025802335.1 Pinguicula primuliflora
ATATGATAACCCTTCACGTAAAGTGATTTGTTTGGGTGTCAGGTAACATGAGGGTTTATGGTAGTCTAGCCTATGCTTTATTTGACAGTGACGCCACCCAGTCGTTTACTTCGGCCCTGTATTTGAACCGAGTTCCTGCACCGATCAGCATGCTGGTGGTTCCTTGTGTGGTTTCTACCCCAGTAAAGAAGACGACGCTAGCTACGAGATCTGTCTTGCAGTGCCTGATTTAGTGGGTGGTATGACGATATTATCGAATCTCACCATCTTGGATAAGTAGGATTTTGATCTTATACTCGGGATGGAGTGGCTGGCCACAAATTATACTCAAATAGATTGCCGACACAAAAGCATTCTGTTCCAGCCATCGTGGAAGTCACCTTTCTTGTATCAAGGGGCATGAGGGGCCCAAAACCGAGCAGTCACTAAGATAATTTCAGCTATCGAGGCTCGACGATTGGTTCATAAAGGCCAGGATGCGTACTTGGCATTTCTAATGACCACACCAGATCAAGAACGGAGACTGGGGACATACTGGTAGTGCGAGAATTTGCTGATGTGTTTCCAGAGGATTTACCCCACTTACCACCAGGAAGAGAGGTGGAGTTTGGGATTGAACTTATACCAGAATCTACTCCGGTGTCGAAGGCACCTTACAGAATTGTGAATTTTGGATAAAGGAGGTCGCCTTTCTAGGACATGTTATCTCGCTGAGGGTGTAGCGGTGGACCCCAGCAAGGTGGAAACCATCAAGGCCTGTAAGCGAAGAAAAGTGGTCCTAGCATTTTTTATATAGTATTTTTTAATTGGAGAACTCACCCTTTTAACTGCGAAATCGACATGCTCCTGAGGTGGAATTGGAGAGAATTTGAAATCCCCTGCTTCAAAATAGGCATGCCAAATATTCTGATAGACATTAAAACAACAGAGGGAGAATGAGAAATATGTTACATTGAAGAGGTAAAACAATTTTAGGACCATATGTTGGCAAACAAATTCCACTTTTTTCTATCTAATATAAAGGATTAAAGATATTGAAGATAAGAGTCCAGTTCTTATGGACAGTTTTATTATGGTCAGTTTTTTTCCATCCGTGTACAATTTTTTCGTAGCACCATCTATTTTCGAAATTGGTCGCACCATTGGAAAGCTTATACGTTGTAGATGAAAATCTCCATACTTTGGTACGGTTTCCGGCGACTTCGTCACCGGAAATTTCTATAACCGTATTTAGGACTACTTAACCCAAGGGGATTCATAACCCTCCGTTAAATGGTGATAACGTCGTCAGAATATCACCAAAACTTGAACATATGCAATTCAATGTATAGGCTTTTCAATGGTGCGACCAATTTCGAAAATGGATGGTGCTACGATAAAATTGTCCACGCAAGGAAAAACTGATCACCATAAAACTGATCATAAGAACCGTTCTGCTGAAGATAAAATGTGTTAAACAGTATAACAATTAGTGATAGATGTATAAACAGAAACATATCATAATGGTTTATAGGATCAAGTACCAATAATGTGCAGTTACCTCCTTTAAGTGACAGTAAATCAAATTGATATCCGCACAAAATATGGAATAATAACAAGGTAAATCTACAGAGCACGGTTCAAACAGTCAATACATAGTAGGTCTGTAAAGGAAGAACCAAACATTTTCTTCCTTATCATATATAGTAAGATAACAATAACTCCATACTAAATCAAAACATGAACTTTAGTAACACAACAATACCTCAAGACCCACTGTATTAATCAATAAGAATCTAAAAAAATTCACATATGAATCACATATGAAAACGCGCAGTCAACGTAATCAAAAAGAAAAAAAATCTACATAACAATCAGATACAAAATTAGAACCCAAAAAATAGGAACTAAATTAGAACATAGAAAATTGGAATCTGCAAAATTAGAACCCAAAAAAAACCACCTGTTCGTGGAAAGCGAAGGATAACAAACTGGGAGAAGAAGACAATATATAGAAGGAGAATGATTCGGTAGAGTGGGAAAACAGGGAGAAGCTTGAGAAAGATTGAGAAAGTTGAGCCGATATGGAGAAACTTCGGTATTCTTGGGATACATGAGGAAGGAGATTGTGCGGATAAGGAGAAATCCTCCAAAATCATTTCAATTCGACATGGGCGGTCATGTTTTGTGGGTGGAGAAACTCATTCAGTAGAAACTGAACTGCACGATTGTGGGTGGAGAAGAATCGTGGAGGGACAGTTTTTTCGAATTTTTTTGAATTTTGTGGTTTTAGGCGGTCCATGTTAGTGTCGTGAGAAGCCGAATTTTTACAGTAAACGAAATTCAGCGCACGACAGGTAAAATGAACTGAAAATACTAAAATGATTCGAAATATTGAATATAGATTTTTTTTTTATTATTTCGAATAATATCTTCAGTTTCGGATAATAAACTAGTAAATTATAACAAAACAATTTTTTTTAACAAAACAATATTATAAGAAAGAAAGAATTGAATACCAACTGACTACAACTTCAGGACCCAAAATCGGCGCCGGGCACCGGCTATAGTCGGAGCCCATCTTCACGACTGAAACTCAGACACTCGTGGTTGGCGACTTCCACCCTATTGCCAAGCCTACGTGAGTTAAAAGTAGAGCAACGTCTCCGAGTCTTCCGACTGATATCCGAGTGAAGTCAAAGTGAGTGTAGAACTGTAGACGCTCTCTCTCTCATGCATGGACATCAGCAGCCCTCTGGTTCTGGTAGTGGCCGCCGCCACCGCCGCGGTGGACAACCACCACCGCAGCAGCAAATTTACCATATTCCCAATATTTTCGTAAACCCCAATTTTTATCCCCACCAACAAAATCCCAATGTGTTTCCTCACTTTAACCCCTTTTTGGCAAACCCCAACATGTTCCCGCAATATCACCAGACGTTTCCGAATTTTGATTTTCCGGTTCAAATGAGCCCCGACGACGACAATATCCAAACGTTGCTCAATAATGGTAATATTAAGAGGGAATTCCCGCAGAGACATGTTACTGCGCGTAATGAGATGATTGCGAAGGTTGATAAGGCGGTGAGGAGGGCCCGTGCTGAAATTTTGGCATCGAATGAGAATATTTCTGGATGGAAAGTTTCGCAGGCTGCCTTAATGATGTTAAAGGTAGAGTCCTGGGAGAGTTTAGGGTTTCAAATGCAGCAAGTGCCTTCACTCAATGAGCTATTCGCGATGGAAGGAAAGGTGCGCTAGTTAATACACTTTCTTGCTATTGCTCAACTTCTGTACCTTTTTTCTTTGTGCAGCAAAAAATTGTACTTATGCTTGTGAATGGAATTAACTTTCCCGGAACTTGCTTTACTTTTTAACTTCACATCCATGTAGTATCTGTTGCTACTTCCAAAAAACAGTTATTAGAATCTATAACTTGCAGTGTTGGGGATGATTTCCTGCGTAGCAGCTATTTTCTGGGTTTTTGTAATGTATATGAAACTTCGGCAATGTGCTAGTGCTAAAGTTTCCTTCTCTTTTCTTCTTGCCCATGTTTCTAGAGATTATGAACTATTGTTGTTAACCTACTGATGAGACATAAATATTCTTTGCGTACCATGGTAGATGTTGTTCCATTGAGCATATAACAATTGCTCCAAATACAACAAGTTTCTATGCTCCTTACAGTACTTCATCTTTATTGTTGTATTTTCAGATGTCATAATGCTATTTTTTCTTCTTATCTATATTTCTGTGAAGATCAATGCTTTCATCAACTGCTTTGTTGCGGTTAGAAGAATTACTACTTTGCATGATTTGGAAGTTGCAATCTGTGAGAGCGAGGGACTTGAGAGATTTGAAGAGCTCGAATTGGGTCCCATGGTGCGGCATCCTCTTGCTGTACATTATTTTTCCCTGAGTTCCAATATCACAGAAGTGCACAGAATAAAGACTGAAGAGATAATTTCTTACCTTCATGAGTTCATAAGCACACACAGGAATCGAGAATTTGAAGTTGGTACCTTTTTGGACTTTATTACCAAAAAGAAACTTACAACTAGCTGGGAAAAGCTTTGCATCCGTATCCAGAACTTTCGGTACGCCATTTTATTTTCAGTTTTTTGTTGCGAAATCAGTTTTTCATTTTACAGCTGAACATTAAATTTTGTCAGGAGCATTTTTTAAATATGGATAGCTATCATCACATAAATTAAATTATGTAATTGTCTTTCCTAATATTTTGAGTTGTGGATAAATATATTATGCTTCAGAAGTTGTGTTATCTGTTAACTACGAACTAATGTAACTCTAGATGTTAAACTGCTGGTAATCACTATGTTTGCAGATCAACTTCATTGTTATAAAAGCATGGGGTGGATCCAGAGCCGCTCAGGGCACCTGGGCGCCCACCTGCTGCAGACGACATGCTGCAGCACTGCCCTTGGGCACTGGGCGCTGCAGCTGTGTTTATTTAAAAATATTATTATTTTATTATGGGCGCCCAGGGCCAATTCGGGCCACTAGGAGGCCACCTAGTGCCTAGGCACCGACTAGGCACTTTGTTTTTGAACAGTGGTCAATATGCTGAATGGAAGCTTTCCATGGTTACATTTTCTTTATCTTTGGTAACGATGCCAATGATAAATTTAGCAGCACAATATAGAAAGTAGATTTAGCATAGTCGAACATACCTTACCAGTCAATCGTGTCTCAAACATTTGTGAACCCCATAAATCTAGAGTAATTATCAAAGAGGCTTATAAAATTTCTAGAAGGCCTCGGTTATCATATATGTACAGGAGATATCTCTTTTCGTTTTGCTACATGCATTGGGGGATTGTCATGCCTACGTTGAAACCGTAAAAGTAAAATCCCATCTCAGGACTAAGACATGACTTTCTTTTCTTATTCTGCCACATATGTCTTTTGCAGCGCACTATTATTGCGCTCAAATCTGTATAGTAGGCTCCTATTGAGTCCTGTCCCTTAAAATTTATAGTTTATGCTTCTGTAATTTAAATATGCTATTAACAAGTTCGTGAAACTTCATGATATATGCTGGTCAGAAGAACCATGTCTAACTTCTTTTTTATTTTTATTTCCATCCATCTTTGTATTCGAGTCCATAGCCAATATTACTATACTACGATAATTTTGAGGTGGGAAGGATTGTATTAATAATATAATTGGGGTCATGTGGTTTTATCTTACCATTAAGTTGGGTGATCACCCTTGTGCCGATTAATATCCAGTCCTTATTCAATAATGGGGCCCATTAGTTTCAATTGGGCCTAAGAATGCAAATTCAAGGACTATGATCACTTATCACATCCTACAATAGCTTATTTACGTAGTATGTCATGCATGGTTATCTCTTATTGAAGTCCTTTAGTTTATTAGTGCCTTTTCTTGTCATTTTCGTAGTGGTGAAATGTTCTTAATCATTTTTGCTCCTGCATTCCAGATCTTATGTGAATCATATAAAACAAGTGATGCAGTTAGAGGATAGATTACTAGAAAAAAATTCTGAGAAGATGAGAATGATATATCATAGGAGCAAGAGCATTTCCCTCTTTTCTGCAAGTAAAAAGGAAATTGATGACCGTTTCTCATCAATCTCCAATCGTATTAAGTCTTTCTCATCTGCACGTGCCCAATACTGCGGCACACATGTACGATTCGCCTCATCCAATTCAGAATATGATGATATTGAAGGTAAAAGTGATCCTGATATGGAAGATGCTGACAGGAACTGCAGCATGCCAGTACCAAATATTGATGTCAGTAGTTGCCCGTACCCCTCGGCAACTGAAGAAATTACTAGGTTAGGGTTTAAAAGTGCATACTCCAGCACTTGTTTACACTCTGGGGGTATAAAGGACACTACGGACAATGAACTTTCTCATAGAAAGATGGGATCCACTTCCAGCCTTTCTCACAAGCAATTGGAAAGAACGAAATCTAAAGCAGTACGCAAGCGTAAGAGGGGGTTTATAAGCATTCCTTCATTTTCCCCTGAATCATTGCAAATATTCATTAAGACTTGGATGGAAGCATGCAAAACGAGTAGTGCAGAACAGGTACTTTGTTTATTATGGCATTAATGGTTAATTTGGATGATTAATTCTTTACATATCTTAAGCTTTTAGTGAGCAGCTCATTTGAATAGTATCCCATAGCAGCTCATTTGAACTTCATTTCCTTTTCTGTTCTTAAGGGTCACTAATAACCAGCAAGAAAGGTGTATGCTTATGTTGCAAAAACATTAAACTAGTCATTTCTTCTTTAGCTTAAGATGTTTTATGGAATGATTCCATTTTAAAATCTATGCTGAGAGGGTGCATCTAAATTGTTGCCTTTTCTTTAGGAAAATAATAGGATAGCAGGGAAGTGTTACTAAACGTCAGATGGTGCATCAGTTAATTGAGAACTACTGTGAACTTGATTGTGAAAACTAAAAAATTCCTCTCTGAGATATTCTTAATCAATTCCTGCGATCTTCTTTGTTAAGATCTATTTTTATAATCTTCAAAGCATTTTGCCCACAGTCAAGTGTGTAACGTCCAATCCCAACCATGTTTGTTGGAGGGTGAAGATCTGAAATTTCTCAAACATTCATTTATTTAAACTCTTAGGTGAGACTGTCAATCGGAGGATTCAATTTAGACACGGATATTTTTCTTGTGACTTGGCTTAGTTTTGAGACCAGAAATTCAAAAGGAATCTCAGCGATTCCAGTTATTTTGCTCTATAATTTTTTTTATTTTGGCATGACATGTTTGCAGTTAATGGTTTGGTTGTGCTGCCAGGTAAATTTGATGTTTTTCATTCCTTAGATGCACTATATCAATATATGCTTGATTGTTACTGCTGCATCTCCTGAGGCCTTTATATTTGATTTCCCAGTACTTTTGTTTTACCTTCTATCTATTAAAAGGTCTGTCAAATTCAATTCTTGGATAAGCTTCATGAAATTGTGAACTATTATGTTAGCACAAGAACTTACAATGTATATCTACTCATTTATTAGAAATTTTCACTCGGTGATGCATGTCTTAGTATTCAAATTTAAGTAATAATGCATATTTTGTTTAAGTTGCTCTTGGGTGTTGGTGTTAATAAACTTAATTCATTTTTCGAGTCAGGGATTATAGGCTTCTTAGACATTAATGATACATTAAGTCCATTATGTGGCGTTGCACGTGAGTCCAATAAAACTGATAAGATGTGTTTCGTTTTTTTGGTAATTCTATCTCTGGTGGAATATTGCTTTCCAATTTGTAAATCTAAGAAAATAGTATGATAGTTTATCTGTAAATGAGTCAAAGTATGATTTAACTTACAACTTTGGTTACCGAGTTATTTGCTTTTATTTCCAATTTTATCATGTTATTACCTGTACTTTCTAATTTCGATTATTTTTATTTTGTCACTGTTCAAATTATTTTTCCTTTTTATGCTTTTTATACTGGTCATTGTGATTTTCTACTTAACCTTTGATATTTCTCTTCAATTATTTTTAATCATGTTTTGAACTTCTCTACGGAAACAATCTCCCCATCCTGTTGAGGGTTGGGGGTATGATTGCGTACATCTTACCCTCCTCAAACCCTGCCCAAGGGCGGGATTTACTGGATATGTTTGGTCTGGTTTGGTTTGGTTTGGTTCTGAACTTAAAGTTAATTTTCTAAATTTCTTTTCTGCATATTTTGCCTTTTTAGTTTACTGTCAGATTAATTTGAGTGGATTTATTTTTTCATTTTTTTCGGTTTTGACCATCATCTAACTTTTTATCATTTTTCTCAGTTTTCCTATAGATAACCTCCAGGTTCATAGATAATTCAGCTGTGGTAATTATCGTATAGGTATACCAATTGGTTTATATGTAGTCGTGGAACGTCTGAATTTCTTAATTGCAGTTCTATTTGCTGCTTCCTTTAGCTTTAAGAATATAAATAATATTCTTTACGTTCTCTCTTTCATTGCATCAATGCTAATCCTTTTCAGAAGAAATTTGATTAATGTTTTACTCTACCTGAATATTTGATTGAGTTTTTTTATTTTTCACCAACAAATATAATAATGATTTCGTAGACCAACAATATTTGAAATTGACTGTATGTATATATCTTGGTCTCTCAATTTTTTATGAGTGAGTTTATTTTATATTTCGATCGCATATGTTTAGTGTTAAATATGCTTTTGCTATCATTCTTGTAATATTTCTTCTCTTTTATTGCATTGCTCTAATTCTATGTTCCAAATAACAACAATAATATTTTAATGTTAATTGTTAAACTTATTATTTTTATGATCTTTTTTTTTTCACCGTGGGGCTTATGATCTTTCTTATATTACTTCACACGTTGGATATTTTACCATGATGTATCTTGTTCTATTGTTCTATATATCTTGAAACGCAAGCTTATTCAATATGTTCAGACAGTTACATTGATGATGTGTGATGAGTGATAAAATGCCATTTACAAGATTAGTGCCATTTTCATTAGTAATTAGCTATTTGTTTTTATATCCTATTAAACAAAATTACCATGCTTGTACAAAATTGGTGAAACCCTTCTCATTCTCAATTACTATATAATATTATTTTCAAGTAAAAAAAATCAAATTTAAAAAAGTGATGCAGGTTTGTATTTTCGGTTGAGTTGTGCATATGCATATATACCTATGAATGTTTGTGCAGTTTGGATTAAGCTTTCATTTTCATTTTATTTTTCTGTTGGTAGGTTTTTGTGAAGATGCTTAGATTTTACAAGAGGAAGGGAAAGAGGAAAGCTATACAACTATTCTCGTCATATCCTTTTAATGGATTGCTTTATGCTGCTGTAAGTGTGCCAATCAGTGTTACTTTTTAAATGGTTGGTATGTGGCAGTTCCGATCGCTCGTTCAGTTTTCTTGTAGAATATCACTTCAAATCATCGACATAAGTTTCTTCACAATTGCCAATTGTTGAGGGATGGCTTGATTGATGGCTAAGTAGATATTGTCCTCATTATGGATCCCCCTTTGGATCCTTCATATTCTGGTTTGTTGGGAGTTGCTTACCTGGTTTAACAAGATAATTTTCCTTAAAAATTTATGTAACCTGCGTACAGCCCTAACATGCACGTCAACCATGGACTGACGGCTTTATCTTTTTCTTTGGCATATAATATCCATTTCTTTTGATTATTGAGAAAGTGAAGGGATCAAGGGAATGAAACTGACTTGTTCTCTTGTTGCATGTGAATTCCTATCCAAAACCTTTCCATCCATTCACCATTTTAAGATACTCGAAGTATGCATATTCTTCCCTACACAAATGTTTCAAGCTCGAGGACTACCATCACGAGACCCGCCCTACCTCATTAATAAGGATCTAAAGAGTGCCATTATGTTTTCCTGAACTTATATTTCCTGATCAACTATCATCCAGGCCCGAGCTCTTTGTTCATGCTGCACCACTTATCCAACTGGTAGAAGTTTACTTTTCTATTCATTTCCCTAGCTAACTATTATTTGGTTATTGCAGGTTGCGTGCATTAAATTTGGAATGCCAGATATCAACCCTCAAACTTTGAGCCAGGAAGACAAGGACGCCAGATCATTGGGTAGCACAGATGATTTAAACTCAGTTGGTGAACAACCAGCGACAAAAGCTGCTGCCATTTCTGCACCAGGCAATCTTACGGAGAAACCTGGTGAGATATACCTGAGAGAAAGCTCTTAATGCATTTATGATTTGCTTTTTCACGCTTCTTTCTTTTTCCGTTGACATTCAGTATCACCCGCGTTTAGCTTTTTCTAATATTTTGTCATCTGTTTTCAAGTATTATTGCTCAATTTAATTTAAGTAAAGTCAAAATGAAAGGAATATTGCTCTTCATATTTCTGACATCAATGCCTCATGCTTTTGTCCCCTAACTTGGGAAAAGCATTGTGTGCTCGTTTTAGCTTCAATTGATTGAAGTGCTTTTCTCATGATATACATGATCTTATATCCACCGAGCATGCTGAAAGGAATATATACCATCTGCAATTATAACTTCTTTGGTAGTGCAAAACTAGATCAAATTTAAAATGTTGACTTTCACTTGTTGGTTTTAAGATGTTGGGGTTGAAGATATTTTGAAGAAAATTTCTGGACATTTTGACGATGAAATCTTGAGACAAAAAGATCTGTCACGAGAACACAGGCTTCATTTCTTAAAGAAGCTTTGCAAGTCCGAGAATTGGCTGATTGAAGAATACTATGTGGACAAATTTGAATCCCTTGGTCATGGAGAGTACTCCATGTTTTTGGAGAAATACATGTACCTGTTGCCTCATGAATTGCAAAAATTCATGATTGGAGATGTATCTAAAGGCGTTAACTTGGAAGCTCACTTACTGCAAATTCAGTTAGATGCTCTGTTATCACAGGCGTTAAGTAGCTCATGTCGAAATGAGAAGATAAGCTTGCAAACTATTACTAGCTTGCTGACAAAGCAGTATCCTCTAGCAGGTTTCAAACTGGTAAACGGTGATGTCATAGAAAACCCAACAGCAAATTTACTGGAAACAAGATGCAATTCAACTTCAAGTTGCATTTTGTTTTCATCTCCATTGCTAGAACCAAGCGACAAGGGCTGTCCATTGACCCCAAATCAGGAAAAAAAGGCAGAAACCTGTGGTTCTACTTATAATGCTGTACATGAAGAAAGATTAATCACTTCAGTTACAACTATGGATGCTATCAAGGCAATGCGTAAAGCACCTATGTTGACTGATTTGTTCTTGTGGTTGCATTGGGATATTTTATTTGGACCATCTCTTGGTTCTATCATGGAGTGGCTGCTAAAAGAGGTCAACACAAGAGACTTGCTCTGTTTGGTTACCAGAGATGGCAAAATAATACGTTTAAACCATTTAGCAACCGTTGACTCGTTCCTGAATGTTTTTATTCAAGGATCGTCTTTTGGAACTGCTGTGGATTTACTGTCTCTATTTGCCTTATATGGTGGTCAGCATAGTGTTCCTCTATCACTTTTAAAATCCCATGCTCAAAAAGCATTTGAAGTGCTTATCAGTAATTTTATGGAGATGGAACTGAATGTTGATATGAAAACACTCCAGTTCAGATGTCCATCTTATGGCCAAGATACGGTTTTGAATAGTATGTCCAGTGACTCAGTCAGGAAGTCAGTGCATATGAGTACACTCAGCAAAGTAGCTCCAGTTGTATCAAGGTTCATACTTGATTGCTTGAGCTATCTGCCAATTGAGTTTTGTAGTTTTGCTGCTGATGTATTAATTTCTGGGTTGCAAACATTTGTATCAAACGTCCCCAAAGTTATCTTAACTGAATGTGGTAACATACAAGAGCGTCTTATGCTTCATGAAGTTGGAATATCGCTTGGAATAATGGAATGGACTCGGGATCATCATTCATTTTCTTCCACTGCATTGGCTGGATCTTTCCTGGGATCATCATGCTTAACTGTTCTAAAATCTGACCTCAAATCAAACTCAATGTGTGAGAAGGATGATCCAACTAATCATTTTTCTTCCACTGGTGAAACATTTGTCCCATTTGACGAACAGCATGTTGCTCTTAACAGTAAAGAAGTCAGTATGAGGGCTGATTCATCAGCTAAACGTCTCATCGATGTTGAGTCACAACTTATAGCCATCAAGACTAGCAACGTTTTTGGTGATGATCCAAGCAGAGTGATTGAATGTATTAGACAAGAGGAATTTGGTCTAGATCAATGCCTTTCAGCTACGGATAATAGAATGTTGGAGAAGCAGCATGCTCGGTTGGGTAGGGCTCTCCATTGCCTCTCACAAGAGTTGTATTCTCATGACTCACATTTCCTTCTAGAGCTGGTACGCCTATTTTCTTGCAATGAACTTCAGTTGTTGGATGATACCGTGGATTTTTCTGCTAAGATATTAATAAAACTATAATCTAGGATTCTATTTTAGCCTGGATTCCTGACATTCTTCTTCTTGGTTTTTGCTGAACAATAAATTGCATTTCATATGTGGTTGGAACTGTAGATAATTCCCATGATGGGCTTAGCAGTGGTAAGCTATTCGTAGTGCTGCTAAAAGATACTCTGTTAATGTAAACATTACCATCTATAGGTATTGCTCCTGGATTATTTCTTATATAGTTAAAATATAGAATCCCTTTTGGGTCATAAAAGGTCATTTTTCTACCCCCTTGCTCTCTGACACGTAGATTCTTATCTCCATACGATTGATGTGAAAATATGCTTGCTAATTGATCATACCACATAACCAGGTTGTTATGAATGGGACTCAGTAACCCAAAAAATTGATACCATTTGAGGTTGCAATAAATGTATTAAAAATTTCAAGACTTTTTTTTGAAAGGAGAAATCCAATGAAAAGGTAAGTAACCGCTGATGTAGATCAAGTCTCGTAGTCACTGATATTCTTTTGAAAAGAGAACGCATCCAAGTGACTATGTAGTGTACGGTTTGACTAATCGCACTCTAATAATACTAACTATGTAGTCTAGACGCTACTATATAGTCAAAAGGGATTACAATATTTTCGCCAAAAAATAGTAATTTTTTTTTTTTTACAAAATGGATAGAAAGATATATCAGGGTCAATTTTGCACCGTTACATTGTGCATTTTTGAAATATGGGGATCAAATGATGGCACAGGTGAGGACTTTTGGTGCATTTTTGAAATATGGGGACAAGGTACTGGCGAACATGGAGGACTATTGGGGCATTATTCTCATTAACAAAGGTTGATTCAAATTTTTTTTCTGTTTTTGTTCTCGTGAAGAAAAAATACCCTGTCCTGCATTCTTGAAAAAATAAGATCCTAGTCTTCATTAGTTGTGAGTGAATCCTAACTTAGCATACTACATCGGGTTCTAGGTCTGATTTGGTGTCCACTAAAGTAGTCATCACAGAAACTGCAAATATTGGAATTTTTAGAGTAGTGATACATTTACATAATCTAAATGTACATAATTTGTACATAATCCACGTAGACGTCGTTTTGTCAGACATT
>JAOYMZ010060795.1:0-13015 GCA_025802335.1 Pinguicula primuliflora
AGCTTTACCAACTCAAATGTCTTATTGTCATGCAAAGATTGCATTTCATCTTGCATAGCTTCAATCCACCTTTGCTTATTTTCATCATTCATAGCGTCTTCATCATTCATATCATCTTCATAACTTTCTAGTTCTCCTTCATTAGCTAAGAGCACATATTGTTCTCGTGGATATCTGATAGATCGTTGGACAATTCTACTAGATCTTGTCTGTCCTAGAGAACCTATTGAAGCTGATGGTGGATTGGCATCGCCATCTTGGTCATCAACACCATCTTCATCAACATGATCATCATCATTATTAGGAGTAGTTCCGTTGGAATCATCTGGATGGTTCTCCTCTGATTGATGATTTTTAACTTCATCTCCAATTTATCTTGGCATCGCCATTGGAGGGACTATCTTCATGTTTGTTGAGCTACCATTGGATTTAGGAATATCTTCCTTTGCTTTCACAATGTCGTCAATGGGTTGATCTTCAACAAAAATGTCATCACGACTTCTTATAAGCTTTTTCTGAACTGGATCGTAAAATTTATAGCCAAATTGATATTGACCATAATCGATGAACATGCACTGTCATGTATTGGCATCCAACTTGGACCTCTCGTCCTTTGGGATATGAATAAATGCTTTGCAACCAAAAATCTTCAAATTCTTGTAGGAAACTTCTTTTCTGAACTAAATCTATTCTGGAGCTTCATACTTCAGAGCATGGTGGGAGATTTAGAATATAAGCTGTTGTAAGGATAGCTTCTCCCCAAAACTCTTGGAACAACTTTGCTTGTGAGAGTAAACATCTGACTCTCTCCATCAAGGTTCTATTCATCCTCTCAGCCAGACCATTTAATTGTGGTGTTTTTGGTTAAGTCAGTTGATGATGAATACCATGCTCTTTGCAATAAGCATCAAATGATATTGGTTTGTCTCTCCATCACAGTTACAAATTGCTTGAAAGCTCTTTCCAATGTACTCTACTCCGTTATCTGTCCAGATGCATTTCACCTTCTTATTGGTTTATCTCTCCATCACAGTTACAAATTGCTTGAAAGCTTTCAGAGCCTTATTCTTTGACTTGATAAGATATACCTAAGTCTTTCGCGAATGATTATCAATGGAAGTCACGAAATATTGAGCACCACCAAGTGACTTTATCATTGGTCCACACAGATCTGAGTGTATCAGATCCAACACATTCTTCATTCTAGAAGACACGAACTTTTGAAAGTAACTCTATTTTGCTTTCCAGTCAGACAATCAGTACACTATGTCAGCTTGACTTGATCCAATTCAGGTATCACCTTTTTCTGGACAAGACTTATCATTCCCTTCTCACTCATATGGCCAAGCCGTTTGTGCCATAACTCGATCGTACCGTCATTCTTCATCGCATTTATAATTCTTTGGAAAAGCTTTGCCTGCAATAGATACAACTTCGAATTTTCATTCCTTTACCAATCACCAAAGATCCTTTGGCAAACTTCCACTGGTCATTGTAGAAGTTGCTGCGAAAATCTTCTTCATCAAGTCTGTGAACAGAAATAAGAATCAGGCGCATTTTCGAAACATGTCTGACATCCTTCAGAAGTAATCTGTTACCATTCTCCATCTTCAGGGAATTGTCTCCTTTGCCAAGCACTTTTGATAATTTGGCATTTCCCTTTTTTACAACACCAAAATCTCTTGGTGTGTAAGATGAAAAGAATTCTTTGTGAGATGTAACATGAATGGTAGCGCCACTGTCAATTGCTCATCTGGTATCTTGGATAGTAAAATTGACAGTATCTTCATCATGGACAACGTTGAACTCATTGCTACACTTGCTTCATCATCATTGTTATTATCTCTCTTAGATTCTCCGTCTTTGCCCTTTCCTTTTTCATTTTTGAGCTATCGGCGGGATCTCTTAATGTGGGTCTTCTTCTTATAATGATGACATTCAACATTGACGTACTTGTTTGATTTTCCTCTGCTCTTATCACGTTACTTTGAATTGAATCTGCTCCTACTCTGCCCTCTAGAATCAACTACCATAACATCAGGATGTGGTGTAGAGGTACCCTGCGTACAACGCCTCATTTCTTCATTTAAGATTCCACTTTTAACTAGCTCGATAGTAATTTATAGAGAGTAGTAAGTGTAACATTGACAGTCTCCCTAGATTCTGGTAGAGATGTAAGCACGCGAAGTGCGATAATTTCTTCGTCAAAATTTACGCTCATACTTGATAATTGCCTCACAACTCCTTGCAACTCATTGAGATGATCTACAATCGAAGTACCTTCACGATATCTCATCTGAACCAACTTATTCAGATACAATAATTTGTTGTAGCCAGTCTTTGAAGCATACAGGTCCTCGAATTTACTCCATAAACTTCGGGCATACATTTCGTCGTTAATGTAATTATACACATTTTCTTTAACAAATTACCGAATAAAACTGCAAACCTGCAGATGATCGAATTCCCATTCTTCATCTGAATTTCCTTAGGGTTAGTCGATGTAAACACCGGTAGATGTATTTTCGTCATGAATAGAAGATCCTTCATCTTGCTCTTTTATAGTTGGTAATTTGTGTCATTTAATTTGATCATGTTGCCTGATTTCACCTCCATGATCTCCGATATCTTTGACCGAGTGGATAATAATCTGATTTATTTTCTGATGTGGAGAATCCACTTAGTGGCGACCACAGAGCATATGATAAACATATACACACTCAACCTCGCTCCGTTACTACTTGTTGGGCGCAATGAATAAAAATAATAATAGAGGAATCAGACAAGTAAAGAAAATAAATGAACACCGAGAATTTAACGTGGTTCACCCTCAATCCTGGGCTGCGTCCACGGGACAAACTCCGAACAAATTCTTTCACTATAAAATAGTAGGTACAAGAGAGTCTTCTCTAGAACTTCTAGAGGTTAACCAACACCAAAGATCTACCCAAAAATATTTCCCCAATATTTTTGTCACTTCCCCCAATTTAGGAAACACCTAAGCAACTCTCTTTTCCTCACAAGAAAACTCTTATCACTGGTTTTCTTCTCTGTTGGTTGTGTTGTAAGAAACTGAACGATGCCTCTATTTATAGGCAAATGGTACTAAAGAGTACAAGCCGCAAATCTTGACAACATGTTGTCATGAGCAGCAAATCTTGAAAGCTTCACCAGAGTTACAATCCACAGCAGCCAACTTTGAAGTGAATTGCTCCATTATAATTGTTGTGGTCCCTCCCTCCATGTGAGGAGGGACCAACAAATGAAGTTAAATTAGCACAAAGATAGTGCAACCTCTGGACAAAAAAATCGAGATTTATATCTTTTTTTTATATAATAGAGGCAACAAGCCAAACGTAATTTACAGATGTCCAGATCAGGGTGGTTCAAAAAAATGTACAGAGAAAAAATCCGCTAAAGTTACCCATCGAGATTTATATCTAAATGGAGCATACACTTGTATCAGGGAACAACTCTAAGATGGATTTAAGGAGAATGTTTGTCAATCCCAATCCTACTAAGTCTATCTTCATCTCGAAAATCTATGCATTCATGACATCCCTTTGATTTTCATAAAAGATCCTACTAGCCCCATATAACTCATACTGCTTATAGCAACTTTAGGTGTTTCTTTGACACTCAAAGGAGTTGTCTATGGCAACCTCTAACTCTTCTCCATTTAGAGAACTGATTGTACTTAAGTTCCTCTACATGGAAAAAAGTTCCTCTACATGGGTTACATGTTCAATCTTAGGCATCTCATCATTACTAGCTGAATTATCTTCTCTATCCTCATCATACACTCAAGATCACCAATAGTGAATGCAACAACAGTAACAAGATAATTCATTATTTTTTTAAGTTAAAGCCTATCGGTGTGAGATTACATATTAAAAATAAATGAGCCAAAAAGCTCTTAAAAGTGATTCATATCCAGTTCATAATTTTGACTCCAATCTGTGGAGAGAAAATGAACTGCTAGATATTTGAGCTTGCTTAATACCTCCCAAAGGTTTTATAAGAATTCTCTTCTTTTTATAGATATCACCAAAGATATCATATTTCCAGGATGACAATGCATTGTACAGAATCTGAAGAGCTGATGATAATGGGATATCAGAACGCCAATGTACTGCAAATCAGGAATACCAAGCATTGTGATTGCACCAGGTAGTCAAAAACCTGGAAAAAGTAGAGGTAGAAAAACCAGTATTAGAATTTAATAATTGTACAAACAGAGGAGAATGATCAGAAGCTACTCTAGGAAGATGAAGAACATTGCAATGTCAAAAAGAAGTTCTCATAGATTCATTAGTAAATGCTCAATCAATCGTTTCCAGGTAAATCTGGAACCTGAAAAAGTTAGTGGAGATAGATTTGTAGCAATAATAAAACATCTAAATGAAGGACAACCTAGAGAATGACAACCACCTGACTTATCCTCTGATGATAAAATTGAATTCAAATCTCCTAGAATTAACCAAGGTAGATATATAGTATGTGCTATATTCAACAGTCTAGACCAAATATTACGGTGGATAACAGGAGTAGGAGATCCATATACTATAGTAGCTGCAAAATTGAAAATATCCTTATGACAGAGGGCAAGATGGATAGTTTGCCAATCATAAGATAATATTTGTACAGTGAACTCAGAACACCAGAGAATCCAAATTCCACTCGAATAACCATGAGCCTCTATTATGAATGAATGAGAAAATCCAAGTCCAATTTGCCGAATAATACTATTAGCATCCAAACCACTAGTTCTCGGCTCCAAAAGGAAGAGAATACCTGGTTGATGTGTCGGAATTAGAGTATGTAGAGCAGCAAGAGTCTTGGTATTTTTGATACCTAGTATATTCCATGTTATAATCTTAATATCCATTTAAAAATAATGAAAGATGATTGGAAGATCAGACATAGTCCCATTGGTTCATGACCAGATAAAGTTGGAGATAAATGAACATCATCTGAATAGTCATTCACTAGAAGTTCCATACCCTCCATGATCGAATCAGATGAAGTATCCTGAGCCGATGGAGATAGTCGCTTGTCCGTGGCTATAAAAAGACGATGTTTTGGTAGATGAAATCCTTTAACTTCAGCCACTTTGGAAGGGATATCATGAGTAAATTCATTGGTAGAACTCAGAGCGTAAGTAAGCTCACTGGTAATAGGATGCTCAATATTTACTGCTACATGGGATGATGAAGAAAGAGCATTATTTGAAGTGGAGGGAACTAAAAGGGTAGGATTATGGGATATGTGCTTGGTAAACTAAGGATTATGAAGATTTGGTTGTGAGATAGTTTTAGAAATCAGAGGATTAGGTGGATTTGTAATTGTGATTGAGGAACATTGGATGGGAACATCTTTAACTAATGTATCAGAACCACCTTGAATCTTCCATTTACCTTTGCCCTTAGAATCTTTGGGTTTATAACTATATTGCGGAACAAGTTTGGATGGGCTATGTTGGGATGAGCCAGGAAGAAATTTGGAAGATATTGGACTCGTAATTTGATCATTCTTGTCCAGAGAGTTGTACAGATAGAGGAACAAAGTTAGTTTGTGTATGGACTAAGGGCTTATTAGAAAAACTTGGGCACCGGCCGCATTTTTCTACAATGAGCCAGGAGCCTGGTGAAGAAATATTTGACTCCCTGAAACGGTCTAATGAGATATTCTGTTGTAAAATAGCTAGACCCATGGGAGATGAACCTTGATTTTCGGACATAGAATCATCACCAGATGGCACCGGTAAGTGATTTTGATCTAATTTAGTACCGGAGAGTTGACCAGAATTACTGGATACTTGGCCAGAAATTTTATCAGTAGCATCATGACTTGCTGCAACTACAGGAGATTGGAATGAGCAGTTTGCACTGGAATGTCCATAACGTGCATAGGAATAACAAATATCCCGAATATCATCATACATAATTGGATATGTTTTCCCATCCACCGTAATAGAGAGCGTGAGTGGTCTACGAAGATCTAAATGGAGTGCAATTCTTGCAAACAAACTGTGCTCTTCAGCCAGAGTGTGAATATCAGCTCGAAGCCATACTCCCACAGCCTTAGTAATTTTCATAAGAAGATCAGAATAGAAATACTGTGGTGGTAATCCTGGAATTCGAATCCATACGGCAACAGATTCGATATAATCAGCTTTAGTGTCAAATTCTAGATGCCAGGGAAAGACTCTAAGAGGTCGATTACCCAGAATATGTGGACCTTCATAAAGAGCCTAATGAAGATCAACAACTTCAGCAAAATGGAGTAAATAAAAACCATCAGCAAGATCCACAAGTTTGATATACCCTTTTAGTTGCCAAATGAGATCATGTTTGGTTTTGAGTGCCTGATAACCAAGCTGATTATCTAGTGGCTGGATAATAAGGGTGTTGGACATATTGTGACTCATTTGATTATGAACATTAGGAGTAAAAGTCACAGTAGGACTTGTGCCATTATGTGAATGAATAGCTTCTCCTTCTTGAAGCTTGATATCAGTGCGCTCAGGTACTGCAGTTTTGGACAAAAAGGATTTATATAATGGAGCACCAGCAAGATTAGAAGTAACATCGATTATTTGAGGTCCGGTTGAAACTGGAAAAGCTCTGGTTTTTACTTTCTTGGTAGGATTGTCCTCCTTCAGTAGAGGGAAATCAGATTCCCGTATTGACAGATCCTCCATGAGGGCGGATCTAGAAGATCAGAGAGCAGGAAATGTGTTTTTAGGTAGGTGAAAGCCGGAGAATTTTTAAGTGGTGTGAACCCAAAAATGATATAAGACACCTCCAGGACCCACAGCACCCCTCACAGACTCTCACATTCGTAAATAAGGGCCCCCCACACAAACATGTGTGCATGTGTGCTCTCACCTATTGTGAGTGAGGGGTGCGGGGGTGTACACACACTTGGGAGTGTCTTATAGTGAGACTCGTGCGAACCGTTTTCCATCCAATTGGTTGTTTCCAATTTGTTAGATTATGCATTCGAAGTTGCAATTCTTCGTCGCCCATTTTTTGACCAGAAAGGGGAAACATCTAGTGGATGAGTTTATACCTTTTTTTTACGAGATTTATGAATGTGTATGTATCATTGAATGATAATTATATTACCCATTCATAATTATTATTTCTTCTTCCAAAATGGCCTTTATTGTTGGTAAAGATTTTTTTTATAGGTAAGTATGTTTTATTTATTTACTTGTCATAAAATCATGCCCTCCTTCTGTACATATTTACAAGGGAATAACGTTTCTACTCAGAATACAATGTTCTGGGTTTCTCTCCCAAGGTCCAAAATCCACCGTTGTATGCAGGAGGTTCTTGCTCTTCAATATTTGCCACAATTTCAGCTGCACTTCTTCCACTATTCTCATCACATTCGGGTTCTCATCTCTGAAAGTTTTGTTAATTCTCGCTCTCCATATGGACCTGCAAGTTTGCTAAAAGAGAGCATTCCCCAAGTTCCTTCCTCCGGCATTATCAATCATCATCATATAGTACTATAAGTAATCTTCAATTCTGTCGGAGTTGGGGCCTTGAATTTGCAACCATAGGTGCAATTTTTCCCAGATTTGCTCTGCAATCGGGCATTTGATAAATAAGTGATATTGATTCTCCGATTCAGATTCACATAGTGGGCAAGTGTCAGTGGGCAAATTTATTCTTCTTCGCTGCAAGTTGACTCTCGTGAGCAGTTTATCAAGGAGCAATTTCCATGTAAAAGCACAAATCTTCAGAGGCATGATATTGTTCCAGGAAAGTTTTGCAAATTCTGGGTCTGCCTGTAATCTCCATTCATTTTCCATCAGTGTTTTGTATGTTTCTCTAATTGCTCCTCTCGTTTCTTGTGGTTGCTGCGAGGTCCACCTATCTGGTTGATTCGTTTGCTCGGAGTCATGTTCATTCAGTTGATGCTGCAGCTCCAGAAATTGCAGAATAGCCTCAGTGTTACATGGTATATTCCACCTCCATCTCCATTGCCATGTCCCATTTAATAAACTCCTTTCTCTGCTACTTTTATGTGTATGTCTACAACATTGTCATATAGAGTAGGATATTGTCTAGCTAAGCTCATTTTGCTAAGCCATGCACCATGCTAGAAGCTAGTGTCGCATCCATTGCCAATTTGCCTTCTTATTCCGGTAGCAAACCATGACTGTTTTAATATGTGTTCTGTTGTACTTTTCCACCATTCTAATGGTTTTTGTCTTCTCGGGGTCTGCCCATATGTAGCTATATCAAAGTAGTTTTCTCCGTACCTGGATATATCTGCTTTTGCCCATAGGAGTTTTTCATCAAATAGTAGTCTGTAGAGCCATTTTGCCACAAGTGAGGTAGTCAGTTTGTCCAGAGCTTTAGCACCCAACCCTCCTAATGTCTTTGGGCAACATATTGTTTACCACTTTCACCCAATATATTTTTCGGGGTCCGTTAGATTGCTCTCCCCATAGGAATTTACGTAGAAGCTGTGTGAGCTTCTTGATTATCCCAGTAGGAGCTTTAAATAAGGAGTAGTATATAGGAGTGTTAACAAGAATTGATTTGAGCAGCACAATCCGTCCCCCCAATGATAGGTGTTTTTTCTCCCATCCGCTTATTCTCTTTTCCACAATGTCAATCACTAACTGCCATGCTGCTATTCTTCCAGGATTTATTCCAACTCTGATGCCTATATACTTGAATGGGAGAGTTCCAAGTTGGCAATTTAATATAGCTGCTTGATTTCTGGCTTCAGCCTCTGGAATATTGATAGTAAACAGTGTACTTTTCATGAAGTCGATTTTCAATCCTGATGTAATCTTAAATATTCTGAGAATTCGCTTCTAAGTCTCCATATCTTGCATAGATCCATCCCCGAATAGGAGTGTATCATTGGCAAATTGATGGTGAGTCACTCGAATTCTATTCTGCCCGATTTCATAGCCTTTGAGTATGTTTTGATCCGCAACCTGACATATGACGGAGCTTAATCCTTCGGTGGCAATGGCAAAGAGCGAGGGGGATAATGAGTCCCCCCGTCTTAGCCCTCTTCCCATCTTGAATTCATCACAGGGGCTTTCGTTGACAGTTATTGCTATATGAGCAGTTTCCACACATGTTTTGATCCACTTTAGCCAGGTTTCACTGAATCCCATTGCTTGCATAATCCCCTACAAGTACTCCCAATGAACACTGTCAAATGTTTTTTGGAAATCTACTATGAAGAGTGCATATTTCTTTCTTTTATCCTTGGCTTCATGTATAATTTCTTGAGCCAGCCGCACACTGTCCAATACTTGTCGTTTTGGCACAAAACCAGTTTGGTTTTTTGATATGAGTTGTGGCAGTAGTTTGTTGAGTCTCCCTGCTAGGACCTTCGATAGGATTTTATAGATACTTCCAACCATTGCAATCGGTCTAAAGTCCTGTATATGTTTAGGAGCAGCTATCTTAGGAGTCCGAGCCACTAGTGTGGAGTTTAATCCTCTCACCATTTGTGAGTTGTGCCAGAAGTCATTGAAAAAATTCATAATATTTGTCTGCAATATTTCCCAGAAATATTTGATGAATCTGAAGTTAAATCCATCGGGACCTGGACTTTTTCCACTTCCACAAGATTTAACTGCTTCCCATACTTCCATTATTGTGAATGGCACTGTCAGTAGCAAATTTTCTTCCCCTGTCACCCTTCTACTAAAATTCCATTGAATCTGTGGCTTTATTTCCAGGTCATTGGAGTAGTGCTTCTTAAATTTCGAATGTAGGCATTGCTTGACCACTTGTACTTCACTCCTCCATTCACCATCTATTTCCATACCTCGTATTGTATCCTTTGATCTGTTCTTTCTCAATGACGCATGGAAATATTTTGTATTTGTGTCTCCTTCTTTTAACCACTTGGCTCTTGATTTTTGATATGTCAGGCTGTCATTCTTCTTTTGTAGCTGTATAAGTTCTGTTTTAAGCTGCTTTCTTTCAAGTTTTTCTGCATCTGTTAGATCAGAGTGATCCATTTTGATATCAAGCTCCTCCATTCTCTTCTTAACTGCATTACGTTGTGATTGGAGATTGCCAAAAACATTTGTGTTCCAACTTTTCAGTGCCTGCCTCAACAGTCTTAATTTATCCATCAGTATATAGCTTGCTGTTCTTGTTGATTCCAGATTCCTTCATGTTTCTTTTACAAATCTTTCATATCCTGGATGTTGCATCCAAGCATCCAAGACTTTCATCGGCTTAGGACCCCAATCTTGTTGATCGTTGAGTAATAAAATAAGACCGTGGTCTGAGTTGATCCTCTCCTATGGCGTCTGAACTGGATTATCCACTTCTGAAGGTAAGATTCAGAGATTAGGTATCTATCCAGGCAGCTGGCACTATTGCCTCCCAGTTGATACCATGTATATCTGCGAATCTGCAATGGTAAATCTATTAGGCTCGAATCTGAAATAAATTGATTAAATTCCCTGATTTCTCTTCCTGAGACAGCAGTTCTTCCTTTCTTTTCGTGAGGGTCTCTGACAGCATTGAAATCACACATATACAGCCCATATAGTTTTGATTTTGTTGCAACCTTTCAAGTATTTTGGCCCATAGTGCTCTTTTTTCTTGAAGATCTCCTGTTGAATATACATTTATGATTCTCATCTTTTTTCCTCCTTCTTTACATTCACCAGCAACCTCCAAGATTCCATCAGCCATCCAGTTGCTTTCCATTTGGAAAAAATCTTGTACAAAGTAGTCCACCTGCTGCTCCTATAGAAGGATTTTCAATATGATCATAGTCTACATTTCCACATAGCATCTGATATGTTCTAGGTTGTATCGCCTCAGCTTTAGATTCCTGCAGACAAACATAGTCAAGGTTATATTTGTGCATGATATCAGATATTTCTTTTTTCTTGCATTGTCCTCCCAAGCCACGAATGTTGAAGGAGACCATCTTCATTAAAACAAATAGTGTCCCCTGGATATATGAGGTTCTCAACATTTTTTTGCCTCTCTGTCCCTAGCCTCTCTACTTGTTATAAATTCCAAATGTGATTCATCAATCTACACCTCTAGCTGTTTGCCCAGATTTATAGTAGCCTGCGCCTCAATTGTTATATCTTGCACCTGTATTTCAGCATTGGCTTGTTCATGTGATATTTGCTGAGACACAATATATGTCTCGCTAAGGTAACAACACCTTTACTAAAGAAAATGAAAATAGGTCCTAAGATAGTGGACTGTATTTTTATTGGATACGCACATCACAGTAGTGCATATCGGTTTCTTGTGTATGAATCTCAAAATCCAGATATTCACAAGAACACGATAATGAAATCAAGAAATGTTTCATTCTTTGAGGATGTATTTCCTTATAAATCCAAAGAAGTTGAAGCAAACTCTTCGAAAAGAGTCTTAGATAACAATAGTCAAGGAAAAAGTGAAGAAGCTGAAGAAATTCAGCAAGAGCCCAGAAGTAGTAAAAGGGTAAGGATAAAAAAAATTTGGACCATATTTTCTAACCTATATGGTTGAGGGAGAACCCCAAACCTACAAAGAAGCTGTAAGTGTCCTTTATGGAAAGAAATCATAAAAGATGAAATTGATTCCATTCTGTATAATCATACTTGGGAATTGGTGGACCTCCTTGCCTGATGTAAACCATTAGGTTCCAAATGGATTTTCAAAAGGAAAATGAAAACTGGTGGAACAATTGATAAGTATAAGACCCGACTTGTAATCAAAGGATACAAGCAACAAGAAGGCTATGATTATTTTGATACTTATTCTCCTGTATCGAGAATAAATTCAATAAGATTGATTTTAGCAATTGCAGCATTACGAAATCTTGAAGTCCATCAAATGGATGTCAAAACTGCTTTTCTTAATGGAGATCTCGATAAAGAAATCTATATGGAAAAACCTGAGGGTTATGTAGCTCCTGGACAAGAAGAGAAAGTATGTAAATTAGTGAAGTCTTTGTATGGACTTAAACAAGCACCCAAGCAGTGGCACGAAAAATTTGATCATGTCATGATGACAAATGAGTACAAGATTAATGAGTGTGATAAGTGTGTCTACATCAAATCTACGGAACAAGGATACATAATCCTCTGTCTATATGTAGATGACATACTAATTATGGGCAACAATGATCGAATGGTAAAATTAACCAAAGATTTGTTGAACTCCATGTTTGATATGAAAGATATGGATTTGGCAGATGTAATTTTAGGGATTAAAATTATATGAACGCCAAATGGCATCATATTAAGCCAGTCACACTATGTTGACAAGATTCTTGGCAAATTTAATAAGGATGATTCTAGTTTGGCTAGAATTCCGATTGATATAAGTCAACATTTGTCCAAGAATAAAATGAGAGTATTGCTCAAATAGAATATGCTAGAGTGATAGGAAGTCTTACGTACTTAATGAGTTGTACAAGACCAGACATTGCCTACACGGTTAGTGTATTGAGCAGATTCACGAGTAATCCCGGAAGTGATCACCGGAAAACAATCACTAGAGTACTCAGGTATCTAAGATATATTCGTGATTATAGACTACATTATACCAGAGATCCTGTTGTATTAGAAGGATACACTGATGCAAGTTAGATCTCTGATATACAAGAATCTAAAGCCACCAGTGGATATGTTTTCACAATTGGAGGAGGAGCGATTTTTTGGAAATCGTCAAAACAGACAGTAATAACTAGATCCACAATGGAATCTGAGTTTGTGGCACTGGATAAATGTAGTGAAGAGACGGAATGGTTATGCAATTTTTTAGAAGGCATTCCTGATTGGCCAAAACCTCTGTATACATTGCGATAACCAATCTACAATTGGTAGAGCACATAATGTGTTATATAACGGTAAATCGAGACACATACATCATCGACATAATTTCGTTAGACGACTGATCTCAATAGGAGTTATCACTATTGACTTTGTGAAGTCAAAGGATAACATAGCGGATCCGCTAACCAAAGGGTTAAACCGAGATCAAGTTGAAAAGACATC
>JAOYMZ010060806.1:0-13014 GCA_025802335.1 Pinguicula primuliflora
ATATAATTTCATAGCATTCTTTATTCCATCAACTAAGTGGAATCCTTATGAAATATATATATATTTTTTCCAACATAAGCACCGCCAGTAGTTCTCATTTGCTCGCCGCCACCGGTGGTTCCAAACTGCTCAGTGCCGCCAGTAAGGTGATAGATGGGATTGCCGTACTCGTCGGTCCGCCGGCCGTACTTGTCGCCATATTGAGCCATGGTCTTAAAAAGATGCAAAAGTTCTAAAACACAGGATATGACAGAGAAAATGTGCTAGATTTTCTTTGGCGGAGTGAGAGACCTGATACTATATAAAACTAGAGAAAACAATGAGTCAAAAGATAGTATGGCGACAGACTTACAAATGTCACGGCATGAATGCAATTGTTCCTCGCTAGTCAAGACACCCGTCCACCATGTTGTCAGTAGATAAGCTCCGTCTAACAAGATATGTCCAAAGATTTCGATATCTAAATAACCAAATACCTTAGATTCTCCTCCACATTCAAATTCGGCAACAGATTTTTACCCGGGGATGAGAATAAGAGCTAATAAACGCCATGCTAGATGTAACTTCTTTTTTAATCCCATTTTTAAATTTCTTTGCGTGGCAAGTATCACAACCACTCAATAATAAAAACCACACAAAAAAAATGTGGTTATGATGTTTGCCACATAAAAGTTTGCAAATGAAGTCTAAAAAGAGGGTACATATAGCATTATTCAAACAAGAAAGATCATTCAGTTGTACACAAATAAGTCTCAGTGGACCAAGATACAGCACTTAAAAATGAGATTCGTCGCTCTCTGACAAGACAAGAAGTGAAAATGGTATGCTACTTATTTCCTCATGGATGACAGAAGTAGACCCTGGAGTGAAGCACATGATAGAGGGTACACATGATTAGCCTGCTCCAAAACTTGAATTAATTCGCCTATTTGAGATGAAAACATGTAAATTTCATCTGCTTGATCCTTTTGGGCCCAAGCATCCATAGTCCTACGAATGAGCCAGACAACAGCGGCTATTAGTTCATGGACCGGTAACAACTTATCCAGGAAACATGCGAACCATGGACTACATATATGACTAATATCTGAACCCATGTGAGAGCAAGTTAAGCAAGGAGGGCAGAATTTGGAGCCTGAGTTGCTGTTGACTATTTATCCGACCAATGAATTAGAACAGACAGTGGTTGAAACATTCAGCAGTAGCATAGTTTTTTTTCTCTAAACAGTAGCATAGTAAATAGAAATTGGATACCTTGAATCGAATTTCATGCCTAAACTCGGGGCAGAATATAGAACTTTGATAATGGGATGCATTGCTAGTTTAGAATCTGTCCCAGTAGCTTCTAAGGTCCCGGTACATTCCCACGAATTCGGATTCAGGAGAATAATGTGCAATAATGGTGACTTAGTTCTGATGTCTCGAACTATAGTCCTGAATGATAGTTCATCTCGGGCATTTTCCAGCAACTGTGTAGCAAATATTCTTTCAAGAGAATAGCTCCTGTTTGGAAGTGGAAATGTTCATGATAAGTATCGGATCAGTAAGCGAGCAATTTTAGAGTACAAGGAGAGGGGAGAACATCTGGGCCGGTAACATTCTGCCATTTATTAAAAATTGGTCATGTACTTCGTCAGTCAACAACATGAATTTCACATGATATTCGAATTTGTAAGACGTTCGAGATGACCATAGAGGATGTGCAGAGAACAAACCCGAATGCATCTTCAGATCCCCCACGGTGCAAGCTAGTTGAAATGTTGTGCTTAAATAGGCGAACTCCACCATCTATTGGCACATTATCATCGTAGCAAGGATATGCTCCAATAGGAGAAGAGCATTGTGGGCATACAGATTCAGTCCACTGAATATCTTTTGTAATTCCAGAAGATTTAATCATGAAACCATTCCCTAGATAGCCATCCAGTAGTGGTCTCTGATTTTCAAGAAATTTTGTGTCCACTCCAGTAATTTGCATCTTTGATAAGGCTTCCATCAGATCTGGAGTGCAGCAGTCAGTGCCGAAGTGTCCTGTTTCTCTTATTTCATTCATCGAGAATTTGCTTCCATCAGTCGGCCTTGCCAAAATGGTGCAAGATTTTTTTTCATCATTAGCCACATTTCCTAATGATTCATCCAGATGTAGCATTTCTTCTTTACCCTTCCCACAACAGACTGACAGCACTTGCATGGATGCATCATCATGTGAAACTCTAGTGCAATGTGTATCGTTCACTGAACTTAGAACAGACTGTGTATTTTGCGCAAGCCTCTCATCCTGGTTTTCGCATCCCAAGAGATCAGTCTTGCATAAAAGAACAGATGATGTATTCAAGAGTCCCAAACCTGGAGCACACATGAAGGATTTTGCATATGATGCGACCAGCTTCTCACTTACACCACCAAATGAGCAACAACAATTGCCAAACCAATTGTCTGCGGCATCTCTCCAGTTAATTGACGGCATTTCGCAAAAACATCTGTATACGTAGTTGATGATTCATAACTGTAAGGTCAGCTAGAGCATAACGAAACCAACAAAATCAGTAATAAACCATGTAGTGACCAGTATTGTAGCATACAGTTCAAAACATCACAAAAGAGCAGCATTTAGGAGCAACCCTTCAGAAAAAACGAGGAGATTACAGCTCAAATATCTAACCACATAATCATGACCTTTACAAGAAATTGGATAAACAGTAAGCAACAGATAAATCGATTACCTGATCCCCTTGGTCAGCTTAAAAGAGCAATTCTTGCAGTACAAGTGCACCTCCTTCATATAAGATAGTTTCTTTAGATCTAAACATGCAAAACAAGTTAATTTCCAAATATGATCGAACAGCGACGCACTAAACTAAACCATGCCACATGCAACCATGAATAATTCAACACATCATTTTTCTTTAGAGCCCAAGGATTTTGGAAAACCAGGGTTGAACCCGTACCCTCAAATATTAGGAATAGTTGAAAGTGGCAATGGGCCAATAGCGCTCAAACGGATACTCAAATAAATAAATACCCAATCGGTCCAGACGGCGTGTTTAATAAATCGACAACAAAATGCGAGCACTAAGGCAGAAAAGTTAAGCATAAAGTTCATCCAGAAAAAGGTTAGTGGCCGGTAAGTTTCTGTAAAAGTTAGAGCTTTAGAGACCAAACAAATTAACTTTAACAGCCAAAAGGGTTAACGACGCGAGCTGGAAATTCACTTACCGGAATTCACAGAATGCGGGCGCGGTTCTTTCCTTTTTTCGTCAACGTTGAGAATTGAATCAAAATCCGAGACGAGGGCGTGGTCTACCGGAAGCAACAACAAGAGTTTAACCTCAATGTGGTCATCGAAAGCCCTGAAATTGGGCGGCGATTCCGGATCAATCAAGGCCCTTGGGATCGGAACCTGAAGCAAGGTCTCCACTTCAGAGACGCACTCAACAAACGACGCCGTCACAAGGGATTCTTGGAGGAGAAGACAGACTTTGAGGTCTCTGCACTGAGCTCGTGGGTTCGTATTCGAATTGAACAGCAACAAACGGATTATTGAGACATGCGATTGAGCTTCCCATGTGAACTTCCATACGTTACGGTTTCCGTCGGCCGCGGCAGCCGTGAGTTTATTGTACGGTGGTGCTGTCATTTTCCTCGTTGCCCCGAGTTTCCGACCGACTTATTTCCGACTGCGGTTTGGCGGTAATCATGCTTTATATATAGTAAGAAAAATCTGTTGGGCCATCCAGAAATCATGTACGTAATTGGGCTTTAACGCATCATGTTGGGCTTTTTCTCTACACTCTACAGTACTATTGATCCAAAATATCTAAGGAATAAGGACTAAGGCTCCACACACCACACCACACCACTTAAATTATGAGGCTTTACGCAATCAATATATAAAAACACGGTCCATGTCAGCACTCAATTTTAATGTCATCATGCTATATATACGCCACATTTCATGCACACCTCAACACGTTCGCCACGTCACCACCTTTGGAGTCTTCTTGCAATCTCCCATTTTTCATCCTCACACCTCTTTCGAAATAATTTTTGAATAATGTTATTTGTATACTTTGACACGCTTACATAAACCTCTTTATGTGGCAATAATCACAACTACACATTAAAAAATGAGTGTGATTGTGTGTGTGATTGTGATGGGTGCCACATAAGAGGGTTTATGAAGTGCGTCAAAGTCTAGCATTACTCATAATTTTTTCTCCTCTCAATATCTTCTTCTTCTCTTGCTATGGGCTTGAAGATTTCTTTTCCGACGTTTCGAGATGAGGCTCTTCAGGTTTGATTTCCAACTTGTTGCATTTAGGTACGCTGCTTCCATGACGGACGCTTCATCGACAGTCGTGGGTGCCTTACTCGGGATGTCGCCGGTGGCAGCATCCATGGAATCTGAAATTGAGAGCCAATTGTTGGAGTTCTTATTGGGTTTCGGCTATTATTATTGAATGTTGGACCTCTTAGTTTTGTTTTTCATTTTTTTGCAGCATGCCCTAATTTTTTTCTTACCTTCTGCTGCTAGCCTATTTTCAAGAGAAAACGTTTTCAGTAATCATTACATATTTGCTTTTGAACATTTCTTGCAGCCATTGACATTATTAGCATCCGATATAATTTCGAGGAAGGTGATTACCTGTTTTTACACCTTAATTTTGTGGTAGTGCTTCCATTCGAATCAAAATTTCTTTCTTTCAGGATTCAATTCTGGAGTATTCCACAAATCCTTGAAAGGATTTCAATAACAATACAATCAAAGGAATGAAATCAAGGATGCCTGCTATCCGTCAATGTTGATCGGGTAAGAATTGTGTCTTTTTCATTGCAAGAACCTGAACTGCAAAAAGGAAGGAGAAAGTCGAGGTGGGGTACTTATGGATTCGGGGGTGGTACGGTGCTTTTGCACCGTACCACTATACAATGCATCTATACGCCACCGTTTTGTGGCATCGTCTTTTTTTTTAAGAAATGAAAATTGGAAACGGCGACGTTAAAGGGGCACCATATAGTTTATGGTCGCTGAAGCACAGCATCACCCCTTCTTCGGGGTACTTATGCTGTTCGAGCCATCAGCTATTCTGTATTTGCTTATTTTTCATTAATCCTACCTCTTGAGGGGCATCTGCCCGTGAATCGAAGTGGTCAAGGTGCGGGATTTAATCACTTTCTTAAAACTTTCGAATAGTTTTTGTTTTTGTGTTTGCTTAGATTGGTGCATTTGAATTTTATGTTGATAAAAATAATTGGTTTATATTTTTTTATTTTGTGGTTGATACATAATATTACTGCCAACAGGTGGAGGGTTAAGGTATGACATTGTGTTTGGTTTTTCTTTTAAATTAAATTCGTTCATTGATCAGTTGAGCAAACTGGAATAGTAAGAAAATAGTGGAATGAGTCAGATGCTTAAAATTTATTTCTATGTTTGTCATTGGCATCACCAGTTAGAGGGGGAGTTCAAGCCCAAGTACACACGGGTTTTGTAACCTGCTTCCCGGAAGTTTACGAAAATACTAAATGTGTGTCTTTTCTTTTGAATATTTTTGGTGTTGGGTATGCCAATATCCTTTATTTTGATTATGAATAAGTCCTCAATAATTGGCTGTAGATGTGAATCTGTAGTAACACCTCAAGCATATTACTGTTGTAGGAAGTTAATTAAAAAACATAGCAAGTTTTTTGTCGATCGATATACACATTTATATAATATACTCATCAAGTTCTTAGATGAGGCAGAATTTCATTGATTATACACAATGTACTTCAACATCTTGATATTGTGTTGTGTTCTCATCAGGAAGAAAGCAGTTCATTCAAATGATACTTATTCTATCGTGACTTACTCTGCTACTAAAAGAAGCACTATATTTTAGCAAATGATGTAGGTAAAGAAGATGTGATGCTGAAATTCATGATAGCCACAATGTATTCAACTTCATTGACCCTAATATCCTATAAAATACATATGGTCTTAATGCCCACACTTTGTCCATTTCTCGGTGAGGAAACATTGCTCCGTATTGGACAGTTTGTTGGATTCCTAAATGTATGCAACTTTGCATCATTTTAGTTCTTCAATATGTCTTTAGATGTTTGCATTGTTGGGGTTGCCCAAACTCCTATGGGTTGATTTATAGGTTCTCATGACACATATGTTTCTTTTGCTGGCATAATGTTACAGTTCCTCCGGCCATAATAATTTACCGTGGCTAAAGGCACGTCGCATTAAGATTACGTTTTTTACATAACTTAATCATATGTGTCAAGAAGATTAAGTATGTTTATCAATTTTTAATTATGTTAAGATTATGCCTTCAACGACTGATTTCTCCTTCCACATAAAGAGACGACAATTTCTCTATCGCCTAGCATATGCTATGACGATTACCACAGCACATAGACAATCTGTAAGGTCAGTGGGGTTGACTTCAGCACTCTGATGTTTAGCACAGACGTATGTGTCACTATCTAGAGTCACATCCTCTGATCGAATTACTGTTCTATTATCTGAAGACTGTGCAAATATCACATCGAATATTGAGTATCCTGAAGTATTGTTGCAAATGTAATGTATATTCATAAATTATTTTGAACATTATAGGAATAAATATTTATTTTCATTATTTCATAACAAACGAAATAATTTATGTAACCTGAATTTAAAATACTCAAATCACGGACCGTGACTTCAGCCACGGGTATTATCTTAGTTGCCTATAAAATAATGGATCTTGCTAAGGTTACATACACAAATAGAGTTGGTGACCAATTTTTTAGGTGGATGTAGAGAACCAAGGGTGTCGGCCGGTCGGTAAATCTACCGACCGACCACTTACCGCTACTGACCAACTTTGATCGGTAATGGAGAAATGCTTACTGCTACCGCTACCGCTGGATGTCGATAACCGTACCGGCATTAGTCGGTAACCGTCGGTCAGAAGGATTATTGTGTCAGAAGGATATGAATGGTTTGTAGTGTAATACATGTCCAAAATGTCTCCAAAAACAAAAGAGAATGTCATAATCTCAATTACATATCCATAATGTCTCAAATGCAAAACGTTTCAAAAAATAGAAACCGAATGAATGCAAGGTTACCAAATGAATCCATCTGAAAGCTTTACTTGGAAAAATAGTTGTTGATATAGAGTTACTCTATTAGAGTACAAGATAATGAAACTAATTACGTTTTTCGTATAATTTTCTAAACGCAAAAAAGAATCGTAACAAGTAATTACATGTTTCCCAAATCAAATCTCAGAGCAAATGCAAGAGCAAGTCAGAGAAAAATAATGAACGAAAAAATCTCTGCACGTTTTTGATAAATCAGGGACAAAGATGAGAACAAAGAGTACATATAAACCTCCAAATCGAAGGTTCATCTCTGACATTACCGATAACACGATACAACAAAGTAGACGAGTGTGTGAAGAGGAACCGAACTCGCAAGGAGAAGAAGCGAGACGAACAAAGAACTCTTGTGCCCAAAATCATAACCATAAACGAAACTAAACATTCATAACCAAAATCAATACAAAAATCATAACCATAAACTAAATCACAAACGAAACAAAGTAGGAGGCTGAGTCGCTGACCGCTCGGCGTCGACAGATGGCTTCTTCTCGACTGAGTTTCACGGTCTGTAGGAGGTTGGAGGCCGGAGGGTTAGATTAGAGTGTAGAGTCTATAGACTGTAATGTAGAAATGTGGATAAGACTTATTTCTTATTAGTCAATAGACGGAAACTAAACTTAAAAATAAATTAAAAAATCGATCTCCAGCTTCTTACAGACCGTAAATTTTTTATAAAATTTAAAAAAAATAATAAAATATAAAAACAGGTTAAACAGGTCAGTCTGTTAACCCACCGGGCTGGGAATCTCAACCCAGTCTGGACCGTTTTTGAAAATAGGTCAGTCTGACCCATTTTCAATACGGGTCAAGCCGGCCTTGCCTATTTTTTAAACGGGTCAGGCCGACCCAAACCTGTATTTTCGCGAGCAGGTTGAGTCAGACCTGTTTGACCTGCCCTATTTGGTAACCTCTACACACAGCTAGCCCCGCCGCCCACCATGACCACCTAGCCTGTGTGAGAACGGCTGGGGTTATGTAGCTGCCTAGGCAACCACATTTGTATCGTGATCTTCACAATTTTTTTCCTCACTTAATACAATTTAGATTTATTATCGTAAATTACTATCGAAATTAAAATCATCAATAAAATGCTTACATATAGGAGTTTCATCAAATTTATTTGGATTCCACACCTGCATTCTAAACTGATTGAAAAGAAATGTTCCAACGATAGAAAATTGCCAAAAAAATAAGATATGCCAAATTCAATACACCAGTGTTTTCTAAAACACATTTTTAGGTACATCAATTATTACCGTTTCCAATTTACTTCAACATGGGTACATGACTACAAACAAAAATGTCACCTTTTTGTAATGAAGAAAAGGAGCACTTAACCTAATGACTTCTTCATAGGATAGGAGTACAATATCACTATGGCTCCATTCAAGGGTTTCACATTCTAAACGGGGCTCATACACACCATATCTGTGCTCAATTATAGGAGAACAATATCGGCTTCATTATTATGTGCTCCCATATATTATGAGTGGCGAATGTGGAGTGTACACACAGCCGGAATGTCTTACAGTAGATACGGGACTATAGTGGGTACTGTACTCCACTGGACCTGACAACAAAAGGAAAAGGGGATTTGTCCTCATTCGGTCACCCTTTTTCTGTTTCATGGAGTTATTATCTTTTCCCGAGTGAAAACAAATTTAAACTGCCAATCTCTTATTACATGATGGAGTTGCTACTTTTGAGCGGTTGTCATTGCAGATGATCATCAATCTGCACACGAAGACATCAGAGGAAGGGAAGCCATGATCGGCGCATGGTGATCAACCAGCATCAAGCTCCTAGGGTTGAACAAGTCATCCCTCGCCTCATACCAGTAATCTGATCATAATCATATCCACCATAATCAAACCCCGGGCTGCTGATTTCATTCGAGTTGATGCAGAAGATGATTTCATTCAGGGCCTGGAGCCTGTTGTTCAGTTCAGAAGCTTGAGCTCTGAGGATCGAATTCTCGTATTCAACGTTCAAACAAAGATGAGCAGCAAGGTTGATGCTGGTAGAAATCTGATTGTTTTCTGTCCTGAGATGAATCACTTGAGCTCTCAGCTGGTCCAAGTGATTCTGATCATCTCACTCAGAACAGCAGACATGATCAGGGATGACTTCTTGTTAAGAACACCAACCACATGAAAGTCAGATGAAGATTCAAGCATGGATTGTCTGAAAATTGCAGAAACTAGAACAAGGCAGAAAGGAGAAGAAAGGAAGGGAGAGATTGGAAAGGTGGAATTTATACACAGAAAAACACTTTGTAAAAGGCAATAAGTTATTTTATTTCAATATTATGGTGGCAATCATGTGGATTAAATAAAGAATAAAAATGCTGTACTATTCAGATTACTTGAGGTGGTGGTTTTGGCTTTGATTTGTGGGTAATCAGGTAACCATCTCAGAAGCCAAACAGAACGGATCAATCATATATATGACAAATAGTTGCCAAAGATAATTTAATTTGGCCTCAACATCCTAATTCATGTAAACAAGAATGGTTCTTCAGAAACCAGGAGACAAGAAAAAAAAAACTGTTGATGAATGCATGTTGATGGTTGCTCTTACGTCTGTTTTTCAGTCAGAATCGGAGTCGGGATTGTATGATGATCTTACAGTTCTCTGTCTGCCTTCAGGATACTCATCGTCCTCTTCTGCGCGCTTGTTCTCCTCGATTATACCTGATAATGGTGATTCAGAATGACGTATGCCAGTGGGAACTTTATGACCAAGAGGGCTTACCTTTCTTCAAGAAGAAATTTTCGAGGGTCTTGGTAGCAAAATCATCTTTTCCTCCTAAATCCTGAAACCCCACCAGCCTATCTACTGCCACTCCTTTCCTGGATTAAAGAAGAGATGAGATTCAAATGCTCAATACATTTTAGAAGAAGTCGGTATGAGACGAATACAGGGTTAATGAAGCTAACTGGGGATAAACAACCGCGAGGGATGAAATCATAGCTAAAAAGAAGGTAAACACTCTGGGGTGGACCTGAATTGAATGACGCATGGCAAAGTTTTGATTCCTAGCTTAGTAACAAAGAAAGGAGCATTCTGCAGAAGAACAAGCGAAGTCCAATAAGGAAAAATGAATGCAGAGTTAAGCTGCTTTGAATTCGTAAGCTATCAATACTGTATATAGATGTATCAAAATCCTTGAAACTAACCTCAGCATCCAATTTGACGAACTTGGTCCCAAAGTATCTTGTAGCAAGTGCCCTCAAATGCTTATCCATAATCCTACACAAAACACCAACAGAAAATTACATAAGCACCAGAGCATGCTGTACTACTGCAAATGAGAATCAACAGCAAAGATGCGTTTGTAGCATAAGTTCTGAAGAAGAAACATGTACAAGTGTTTGCGTTTGGAGCATAAATTTTGAAGAAGAAACATGTACAAGTGTTGATATTAGTTAAAAATTGCTTTTGTTACCTCAATCATTTCATCCAACATTCATAGTTAAAAAATTAAATGCCCAATTTCAAATATCAAGCCATAATCCACTCACTGAGCAATTTGCAAATGAGAGACTCTGTATGTTCTTACTTGCAGCGATAGAACTCCCGATGGTAGAAATGGCAAATGACTTTCTCACTACCAGTAACTTCACCCAAAAAGTCTGCTTCTGTTATGTCCCTATACTCTCCATGGCCTTGCACTTTTAGTACTTCTCGCTTCTCTGCTTCTTTCTATAAGAAAAATAATAAGCAGCAAATATCTTTATGAAGGAACCCCAAGCTCAGTCGGAGGCCTAATACTATTTACCTTCAGAGACGCTATCCTGTCAGCATGCAATTTTTCAAGCTCAGGATCCTGATGGAGGAAAGATATATAACCAAGGAACTTAATATAAAAATGAAGCATTAATCAGATATGCATCCTCCACTCACATCCATCAATTCATCCAGATCAAGCTCCTCATTAGCAGAGCTAGATGCCTGCACTTTCTCTTGTACCAGCATTTCCTATCAACATAATATCCAAAAATATGTAAGCTTGATCAACTTCAGAAAACTAATTGCTCGCAGATGTGAACAATTTTCTTCAAGGGTGGATGTAACTCTAATATCAGCTTAAAATAAAGGCTATCACCAGGAAAAAAAAACATGAACTTCAATCTTGTGCGCCATCAACATTCGATCCAATCCAAATTTCCATTTCTCTAACCGCTTCTAAATCAATTCAAAATGACGTATGGGCAAAGCAATCAAGCCCCACAAAGTTAAAAGTAAAAAAAGAAAGATGATACCTTTTTATAATCCCTGGCGGCGGCGGCCAATACATTACCGAATGCCAAATTCGAAAGCGTCGACTTCACTGAATCCGGATCCATTTCGCTAGCTCTTTTGACCTATGAAATCAAAATCAAGACGTAGCACCACCCTCCAACGAGAATGGTAAGGACGAGGTGGTAGTCAACAATCAAGAGAAAGGAACAGATAAAAAAGTGAACTTTACTTTTAGGATATTCGGGTCAATTTTTTTGGAAAATTTTTGCTTCTTCCACAAAATCGAAGCTAATTTTTAAAAGAGTGATGCTACATGTCCCTACAAATAATTCAGAATGGTAGGAACATGTAGTTTAATTAAGGATACATGTAGTTTAATTAAGAATTTTGCAAGTTTAGTCTATCATTTAAATATCATTAAAAAATTTCTATTTTAAATAATTAATATTTTATTTTTGTAGGGATGAATTCTGGATTAATTGTTGTGACATTTAGCATTATTCTTTTTTAAAATGCCACAAAAACCGGTAAGAGACACTGGTCTTTGAAATATCGGTATAATTAAGATCGTTAATCACTGTAATTAAGAAACTACCGGTCATTAGAAGACCGGTAGGTGTCTTGGCGCGAAAATTAAACAACCGTTCATTCGAAAATCGTTTTTCTTAAAGAATGATTTTTATAAATAATCAAAATAGAGAGTTATAATATCCTCCGTCTTGCATTTGTAGAGGTGGTTGTTTTTTCTACAAAAAATAAAACGTTATTGTTATATATATATATATATTTTTTAAAATAAATCGTTATTGAATTTATACTTACTCTGCATTGGTTTGACGGTTGTCCATAGTTCATACTGTAATTCTGTTTTCGAAGATTTTTTCCTTTTGGACCAAGCCTCACCTTTTGTCCATTAGGGTGATGCGTAAGCGTATACGGTGGCACAGGTACCTCATGAATCGAACCCAACGGGAGAAATGCCATTGAATACGTCATTCTAAGAGCTGCGATGGTCATCTCCAGAATGGAAAAATTCATAAAATCCACACGATATTTCCGACAAATCTACATGAATTTGCTTGATTAAATTTGTCATTAAATAAAATATAAAATTAAACTATAAGTAAAATTACATGTATCGCGTGTGAGCAGAGGATGCCAAACCGCGACCACTTTCCACAAGAGTAAGTATAATCAGCCAGTATGGCGCGTGTCATTTCTTCTGATCCTTTGGTTTTCACCTGCGGGACATACCGTTCAAGCGCAAATATAGGTTCATAAAGATCTGCCACATGCATTGTGGCTTGCTTCTTCGAAGTCTCGAAGCAACGTTTCGCATTGTCGTCCCATGCATCAAAATTTGAGGTCATCCTGGCACAATCACCCATCCATGCTCTAAAATATTTAATGCAGCTATCTTGTGTCTGTCTGACTATGGACGTGATTGGAAGACGGCGTGCACCCTTAAGGACTCCATTAAAACACTCCACTTGATTTGTTGTCATTATGCCATAACGAGGTCCCTCATCGTAAGACGTCGTCCACTTAGTCACATCAATGTCGGCCAAGTATGCATGTGCAGCTGGATTACGGGCGCGTATCTGCTCCATTTGGTCGTGGAACTTT
>JAOYMZ010060817.1:0-13014 GCA_025802335.1 Pinguicula primuliflora
TAAGAGCAACAAACTTAACCCTAGCCTTAAACGGTGTGTTACGAGGGCTAAAATAAAAGTTTAGTACCGGTTCTGACGCTATTTCGATGAGAGTATTCCAAAACCGGTGTTATTTTTTTATTTGAGTGACCGGAAACCCATCAAAATAGGTGTGTACCGAAATTCTGGACAAGAATTTTCAGTACACCTAGCATTATTGTTCCTATAACTATGCCATCTCCCCCCTCCATTTGCACTCCAGCAAAGCACAGCTGCTAGAGCTTGTATGGGCTTGTGGTTGTTTTTGTAGGCTTTGCGGGCCGGTTCGGCTGTTTGGGCTACTTGGCCCAATTTAAATTAAAATAAATTTAAATATTTTGTATGGACGGGTATGGGCTGTACGGGCCTTTTTGACCTTTTTTTCAACATTTTTGGGCCGTTCAGGCAGGCTAGGCTGCATTTTGATAAGTCTAAACACTTTGCCACTCGTATAGGCCCAAAGCAGGCCGGATTTCTCTCCTCAAAAGTTGTTTATAGCTTCACGCGCGCGACCATCTTCTAGCACGTGCCCGCAGGTACCCCCACATACGTCGCGCTCACTCCTTCTCCAGTCACACATGAGTTGTCAAAATCAGGCACCGGTCGTCGGAATGCCCTAATTGGGACTGCGGACCCAACGGTGGCGGCTGCCCAAAATCAAGCCATACAGCCCGACCAACTACCTGCCACATCTAAGACGGCCACCAATTTGGGTAAACCCACTTCATCAGAGACCGAAATACAGAGGTTGAGGCGAATTTCGCACTCCTTTCATTTCACAGATTTACCGTTTTTTGGCCGATTTCTGCAATGCGAGACACCCTAACAGCTTATGGCACTGTAATGGACCTCCATATCCCCAAGCAGCTCGACAAAAAGGGGCGAAAATACGCCTTTGTCAGGTACCCAAAGAATACTAATCCTCATCAGTTACTTCGCAGACTTAATGAAATTTGCATTGGTTCATTTAAGTTGGAATTTAGCCTAAGTAAGGAGACGTTGCAAATTGTTGGAATGGATAGTGTACCTGTTGACTGTGATAGGACGCAAAATGGATTTATGAATTCTTCTGTTGATATGAACCATACTGCTGGCAATGTGGTTGAGAATTCAGTACATGTGGACTGCGATTTGCCTGCTATGAATGTTAATATGCCCCTTGTTAGTAGTAGGAACTTGATGGATGATATACATGCTACTGACACAATTGAATCACTGCAATTTTCCCCTGATGAACAAGCGGATTCATGGCTGAACAATTGCATTCTGTGTGTACCTACTCCGGTTCTGCACATTGACACTATTAACAGCATTCTTCAGACAACAGGCTATACTGAGGTATCTGCTGCCAGAATTGAGGGTGGGGAAATTCTCCTCATTGCCCCAGACACAACACATCAGTTGCAACTTTTGCAGGATGGCGAAACACTGACAAAACTCTGCCTACACAATGCAAAGCCATGGCGTTTACTTGATGGGAATGGTGAATGGAGTACCGCTACAATTCTGGGCAGGCAAATTGTTTCAGGTCATTGCTAAAAATCTTGGAGAAATGGTTCAGATCGACCCTAATACCAGCAATAGAAGGGATCAACAAGCGCATCAGAATTACCACCAGTGAAGGCTCTTTCACAGTAAGCATCAAGGAGGAAATATCACATGCCTGGGGAAATGGTAAACATCAAGGTCACTGGCCAATTCTAGCCTCAAAACACTCCGCCAAAACATGGCAAGATAAGCAAAGACAGCAGCGTAAGGGCAAGGGGGTTCAATTGAGCTTAGAAAAGGCAGAATGCACCATTACTCATGTCCACATACAAATCACTCCCGAGACTGCTCAGACAGAAAAAAATGCTGAAGGATCTGCTGTGGACGAATATCTAGAGGACACGGACACAGAAACAGAAAATAGGATCTTAAATCTGTGCCTAGAAACACACCTGGAAAATGGTGACTGCTTAGAAACGTATCAGTCTGAAGAAAGAGAAACTGTGTCTGCTGCTGAAGTACCAGATGATGAAGAGGTGGCAGGGCCAGGAGTTGCAGAAATCTCTACTGGTGTTGAAGCTCCACATGCTGAAGTACCAGACGTTGATGCAGACATTGTAACTGTTATGGAGAAGCTGGAACAAGACATCTGGGACATCTTTCACCTTGGCTTGGCAGACTCACTGAACAAACAGCTATGGGATAAAGCAGCAGATGAAACTGGGACTGATACGGAAGAGGAATTGCTGCCCTGGGATGATGAGCAACAAGCTATGCAGACAGAAACATTGGATCCCGAGCCAGCACAAACTAAGCAGCAGGAGGCATTGGAGGCCGTACTGTCCCGCTATATGCAGACACCCCTGAAAGTAGTAGAAGAAGTTGCGACACAGGAGGCTGCTACTGAGGAGCCGCATTCCCAAGCCAGCAGGAAAAGTTGGGCAGATCACCGAGCGATGCTACAGGTATCCTCAACTTTGACACACTTCATAAACTCTCTTATGTGGCACCCATCACAACCACACACACAACCACACTCATGCCACATAAGGGTGTTTCTGAAAGTGTGTTAAAGTTGAGGGTACAACTAATATTACCTGCATCAATACACACCCTAAACTATTCTTAAAGACATCACTATACACCACATAATCACATTCTTCCTTAGGCAATGCCGACACCGGGACAGAAGTCAATCTTTTTTTTAATTGTTCGAACCCTTGAGCACACGGCTCGCCCCATTAAAACTTCACTCTTTTCTGTGTAAACCTTGTGAGGGGATGAGATAACTTAGAAAATCTTTCGATGAACTTTTGATAATATCCGATTAACCTCAAGAAACTCCAAATTTCTCCCATTGGTTCGAGCCAAGCCATGACGTTTTCCACTTTGCTTGGATCGACAGCCACTCCCTCTGCTGAGATTACATGTCCCAAAAAGGCGACTTCTTTGATCCAAAATTCAAAGAAAACTTGTAACGAATCAAACTTGGCATACAATAACCCATCTCGAAGCCGGGTGAGCTCCACACTCAAGTGTTTAGTATGAGTCTCATAGTCAGGAGAGTATATCAATATATCGTCGATGAACACAACCCGTAGACTAAGCCTTGTTAGTTTCTTGCTAACAAATTGAGTTGAACATACGTCAGTGTCGGTGGATGGCAATGGGGCCGGGCGGGCCGGGCCAGAGCCGCCCCAGACCTGACCCCTAGACTCAATAATTGGACCCGGATGGCCGAATTCCTCTACTTCCCAAGCCATCCAGTGGAAGGTCACACTAAGCCTTGTTAGTTTATCGCTGACAAGGTTAAATGCAAATCTGACTCCGATATCACTTGTAACGAATCCAAAATCTTTCCAGATAAAATAAAAGGGGTTCGTTATGGCGGTATAGCTTAACGAGCTATACTCAAGCCCATTATTGTAAAATTTAAATACTCATACCGGATAAAATAAGTCAAATACCATAAATCAGTCATAACTAATCTAAACAAGTGCTTAAGGAAGGCTCAAGCCCAATACGACAGGTATCAGGCCAAGATAAGCATTAGTTCCCATACATGACAACATAACGGTCTCATAACAAAATAAAGAGGATGCTCGTCCATCACCAACATACCCAATTTGAATCAACGACGTCCCGGCTCTGCAATTAAACACATTTAGGTTCGTTAGCCAACAAGGCTCAGTAGGTAGTCAAAACATCAGAGGTAACCACATAACTTACAAAATGACTTGTACAATTACACTCTATCATGCATAAACAGAAGTCACCTAGTTAAATCACAAGCACATTCAAACTTGGGTCCAATTATTTTATTTTTGTATTAACCTCCATCTCCTAAAATTTATCATGCACAAATTAATCATAACACCAACTAAAACTCATGCATCATGCATTCTTCCTCCACGCACATGTAATAACACATGCAAAATCATGAAATGAAACACATATGCAAGGAGTCGTGGAGTAACGTGCAAGATCAACCATGAGATGCCACCGACTCGGCTTCAAAGCATCACAACACCGTTTGGTTTACGGCTCCTCACTCATCCCTCGAACCACTGGCCCTTTTTGCTTCAAAACTCGTCGCAAGTAACACACAACACGAACCTAAGCATCATGCGAACGCTGTCCACCCAAAACTCATTCATCCCTTATACTCCATGAATCATTCGCCACTAGTACCGATATTTCGTCTAACTCTCTCATTCAGATCACATCTAGCACTCGTACTCCCGCTCTTCTCTCGCCTTCTCAGCCACTCATGACTCACTCTTGCACTCTAGCCGCTCACGGCTCACTCTTGCACTCTAGCTGCTCATAGCTCACTCTTGCACTCTAGTCGTTCATGGCTCACTCTTGCACTCTAGTCGTTCATGGCTCACTCTTGCACTCTAGTCGCTCGTTGGCTCGTCTCCCTCTCTGTTGCTTTACTTCTCTTCACTCTATGGCCCCTCGTCGGTCGTTCAGTCTCTATGGTCACTCTCCTCATCTCACTGCCTCTCGTGAGCTTGCACAATTCCTCCCATGCCGCACTCCTTTAACAAGTATGCTCCTTGCTCAAAACGTCTCTCTACAAGCACTGCACTTCCCGGTCACAATCTAATGCAACTCTCGCTCACGATAAGTGTAGATCTTAGACCACACCAACTCATCAACCAAAGCACCAGTCTCATGCAAGAATAACTCGTATAATTTACGTATCACAACAGGAACATGAGAATTGCAAATTTTCGAACGTCTAAACCTTGGCACCCGTTCAAAAAAATCATTTTGACCATAGAAATATCAACATTGTACTAAACAGCAGGTGTAAACACAGATCTACATACTTCATAATCATAAAAATAACAAATCACACAGAGTAATGCAAGGTCAATCGAACGCACGAGTGAAATTCCAGAAATACGTTTCTCAATTCGCATACACAGCTAAATCACGTAGTCACAGATCCACCCGCCACCCAAAAGACTCACCGTCGGATACACGGAGGCAAAATCTGGCCAGAGACACCGTTGTCTCGTCCAACTGTAAGGCTACTCCACATCACGAACGGTGCAATGTGGAGGTCGGATCCGGAGAAACCTCGCCTCCTGTTACCATCTAGACGTAAAGAACACCTACCGTGAAGATAAAACAGCAGATCGGAATATTGTTTAGCTCCGCAACGCTCTTCCCTCCCTCTCTCTATTTGAAAGAATATGTAGATAAGGAAAGGAGAGATTTGTGATTGTCACAAATATCTCCATATCTCTTGGGATTTGATGTACCAAAATCCTGGGACTTGCCATAGCTACACTTTGTCTATATATTGTAATATGTACACACAAAGAAGAACAGGAAGAAAGAAAATAAGAAAGAGCTCTTCCCGTAGACGTAGACTTTGTCAAACCACGTAAATTTATGTGTGTTTAATTTCTTCATGGTATCAGAGTAGGTTTCTTTCCCTGCATAATCATCATCTACCTTGTTTTTTCGGTGGAAGAATCTGGCCGTGACTATGGGCAAATCTGCGGTTCTCACAGAGGCCACAAAAATCCTCTCCTAACAGTTGGCACCTATTTTTCACGAAAAGTAGTCTCATTCATCTAAGGATCATCAGATGGATCTAGTGATCGACGTCAAATTGGATAATCAAAACTATGTAGTGTGGGCGCGCCTCATGGAGGTCATGATTGGGGGCAGAGGACGATATGAGTTTATCTTCCGGGAACACAAACCGCCGGAGGAAACAGATCCAACATACCACTCGTGGATGAAGAAGGATTTGCAGGGTTTTTCCTTGCTTACAAACAATATTGACAAGAGTATTGTTCATCAATACATCAATTTCCCAACATCAACAAGTTTATGGAAGACATTGAATAAAACATTTATGGCCGAGGAGGGCAGTCTCCAATTGTTCGATTTGAAGACAAAGGCTGGAAGGTTGACCCAAAATCAGATCACAATCGAGGAGTATTACAGTCTTTCGAACAGCTTATGGACAAAAATGGACACGCGGAGGCCGAATCCAATGAAATTTGAGGAAGATATTGTGAGGTACTATGAATTGCATTCTGAAGATCGACTATTTACTTTTCTATTGGGGCTTGATCGAATATTCGATCCGATAGTACGTGACATTTTGAAGGAAAAGCAACTGCCCGATGTCGATGAGGCATACGCGACCCTCTATCACGAAGCTGCTTGCCTGGAGATCCTTGCTCCGGCAACCAACAATGGTGACAGAAGCCATAAGAGTATGGGCCTCGGATCTAGCCCGTCAACATAGAAGGCCCAAGTTTCATCATCTGGGCCGAACTAGGAATGGCAATGGGGCGGGGCAGGGCAGGTCACGACCGATCCAGACTCGCTCCGGTCAACCCGTGGGGCGACCCGGACCCGCCTCACCCCGCCCCGTGCACACAAACTCACTTTAAAAAAATTAATATTAAAAATATATATTAAAGTATAAAAATAAATTAAACTAGGAAAAAAATATTCATGAATCGGGCCCAGCATCAGGTGGGGCACCCTAGGCCGAACCCTGTCACAGTAACCCCCTGCCCTAGACCCGCCCCACGCCGGGGCGGGTGTGGGTTGACCCGTCGGGATGGGATAAAATTGCCAACCCTAGGCCGAACCCTGTCACAGTAACCCATCTAGAAACTATTATTCATGAATCGGGCCCAGCATCAGGTGGGGCACACTATAGCGGGTCAGGAGCAAATCGACCCGACAATTTTGCCCCAACCCATCAACCGACTCGGCCTCCATACCACAGGCCGGAGATGAACCAATTTGGCGGAGGTCACCGGTCAGAAAATGGTGGTTTTCCTCCGAATTCATCACCCCAGGATACATGCGAGTACTGCAGTATCATAGGACACATAAAGAGAGAGTGTTGCTGACTTCACGACCCTCCAAAAGCTCGGCGGAACCCTGGACATAATCGTGGAGTTGTGGCTTACGGCGAAATAGTTGCGGAGGAGGATGACAAATCTGGCTTCGCTGTCGTGGGTGTTGGGGGCGAGGACCCATCACCTCCATCGGAAACTCAGGCGATGGAATGCACTGGAAGAATTTTCTGGAATCGCAGAGAGACAGGGATAGCGACTGAAGAGGAGAGAAATCGTCTCTCTCTATATCGTGTGGAGACAAGCAGTGACCGAGGTAAGAAAATGCTGGGGGTAAAATCCCCTATTCCTTTGAAATTAAATACTGCCCGCTACTTTTCGGAAGGGTGTTTTGGTAATTGTGATGATATGGAGACAAGGGAAGTAAATTCTTGTGAAAATATTGTGAAGGATAAGAATGCGAGATGAATTTTTGATTGTGGTGCTACTGACACTGTGACATATGATATTGTAGATTTAAGTGTTAGACAGGGTCCCAAAAAATGCAATATTCAAACGGCGAATGGTGAATTGTTACATGTTGAGGGTGCGTGGACAATTGAGATAACTCCAACACTCAAGCTATCCAATTATCTGTTTGTTCCTTCTTTATCTCATAAATTGTTGTCTATTAGCCAGTGACTAAGGATCTGAATTGTACTGCAATCATGTATCCTTCCTTTTGTGTCTCGTAGGATATCCGGATGAATGAAATTATTGGTCGTGGCACTGAACGGGATGGACTGTACTGCGTTGATGGAGTCTCAAATCCCAAAGTCATGACAGCTCATAGTACCGATTCCCAGAAAAGTTGGTTGTGGTACCAATGCCTAGGTCACCCTTCTGACAGTTATCTCAAGAAACTTTTTCCTCATCTTTCCGGTTTTCCTATTACATGTGTGATTCCTGTCTTTGTGCTAAAGCTTATCGAACTTCATTTGTGTCTAGTACTTCTCAAACTGATACACTTTATTCGCTTATTCATTCTGATGTATGAGACCCTGCCCCGGTAGTTGGGGGAAATGGAATTTAGTATTTTGTCCTTTTTATTGATGATTGCACGAGAATATGATGAATTTATTGTTTGAAATATAAAAGTGAAGTGAGAGAATTTTTTTTGCATTTTATCAAATGATTTCCACTTAGTTTGAATGCCTTGCCAAAATTCTTTGATATGATAACGGAAGGAGTTGGTGAATTCGAAAATGAATAATTTTTGTATGGAAAAGGGTATTATCCATCAAAGTACTTGTCCTTACACTCCAGAGCAAAATGGGGGTGGCTGAGTGGAAAAATCATTTTCTTTTGGAAATAACCCGGGCATTGATACTCGAGTCTAGGGTATCTTCTAAGTTCTGGCCTGAAGCTTTAGCAACTGCTACCTACCTAGCTAATCGTCTTCCGACCCAGGTGTTGGGTTTCGAAACTCCCCTATGTACCTTGTCTACGCATACTAGGGCCCTCCTTATCTTACCTTGAGCCCAAAGGTTTTGGGGTGTTCAGTCTTTGTTCACATCCCGCAAACTAATCGAAGTAAATTGGAACCTTGCTCATTGAAGTGTCTTTGTTGGTTATGGGGTACATTCGAAGGGCTATCGATGCTATGATCATATCTCGAAGCGTTTGTTTATTACGCTTCACTGTGATTTTGTGGAGACGGAATTCTATTTCAGTCAGTTTCCCCATTCTAGTGGTCAGGGGGAGATTCATGTTGACCCACTAGATTGGGTAAGCCTTCCTTCTATCTATCCTGAGCTCCAAAAAGAGCCGCCCATGTGTCCTGAACCGCCACCCCCAGTCCCAGCCGATACTATATCTTCTCCTCCTACGGTGGTACAGTCTGAAGGTTTCGTGGTGCAGACTCCTTCTCCGGATATCTCGGTAAGTCCTCTTGAACCTGAGTCTATTTTCGATCATGTGGTTTCTACCGATAGTTCAGGTGGGACAAGTGCGCCTGTGGTGTCGACTTGGATTCTCCCAGATAGATCTACTAGAGGAGTAGCTCCCAAGCGGTATTCTGCTGATCATGTGCCTGGAATGAAGAGGTATCCTTTGGCAAATGTGTCCAGGGGGAGATGTCTACGTCTGCAAAGGCTTTTACTATGGCCTTATACACAGAGGAAATTCCGAAGAATGTAGATGAAGCATTGAATATACCTTAGTGGAGGAGAGTAATGGAGGTTGAGATCGAAGCATTGGAGAAGAATTATACTTGGGATAAGTGTAGAGTGCTTGGAGGAAAGAGACTCATGGGGTGTAAGTGGGTGTTTATGATAAAACAAAATGCTAATGGTTTTGTCGAACATTTTAAAGCAAGACTTGTAGCGAAGGGGTACACCCAGACTTATAGGGTAGACTATTCTGAGACATTCTCACCTGTTGCTAAGATTGACACCATTCGTGTCTTGTTTTCTATTGCAACTAACAGGAATTGGCTCATTCATCAATTCAATGTGAAGAATGTCTTCTTACATGGTGATTTGGAGAAAGAAGTGTATATGGAGAGTTCGCCCGGTTTCTCACACCAGTTCCAATCAAGAGAGATTTGCAGATTGAGGAAGGCCTTGTATGGCCTTAAACAGTCACCGAGAGCATGGTTTGGACACTTTACTTTGGCCATGAGACGTTATGGATATTATCAGAGCAACTCCAATCACACTTTATTTCTCAAGCGACGAACACAAGGTATCACGTATCTTATTATTTATGTGAATGATATGGTGATAACTGGAGATGACGTGGAGGAGATTGGAAGTTTGAAAGAGAATTTGTTCAAGGAATTTGAAATTAAGGATTTAGGGCAATTGAAGTACTTCCTTGGGATAGAGGTGTTGAGATTTCGGTTTGGGATTTATATATCTCAGCGCAAGTATATCCTTGATCTATTAGTGGAGACAGGTCTGTTGGAATGTAAGCCGGTGGATTCACCTATGTCACCGAATCATGGTCTGAGAATGGTTGATGGAGCTGAACTTGCTAATAAAAGGAGGTATCAACATCTTGTAGGAAAATTGATTAAATTATCTCACACCCGACCAGATATAGCATATGTTGTTGGGTCATAAGTCAATTCATGCATGATCCTTAGAAAGAACATTGGGATGCAGTTATAAAAGTCGTTCGATGCTTGAAGGGGATGTGTGAGATTAGAGTTTTGTTTAAAAATCATGGATATCTGAATATTGAGGCATACTCGGATGCAGATTGAGCGGGTAATCCGATGGATCGTAAATCCACAGCTGGGTATTTCACGTTTGTTGGAGGAAATTTGATAACATGGAGGAGCAAGAAGCAGAAAGTTGTGGTTTTTTCTAGTGCAGAGGCAGAGTTTCGAGGGATAGCAGGATGAGCAGCTAAAATACTTTGGTTGAGGAAATTGATGGATGAGTTGGGATTCCACTCGAATCAACCGTGCCCACTTTATTGTGATAATAAGGCAGCTGTTCACATTTCAGGGAATCCTGTGCAACACAACAGGACAAAGCATATTGAGATTGGAGTTATAAGAGTCGTTCGATACTTGGGATGTGTGAGGTTGGAGTTTTGTTTAAAAATAATGGACATCTGAATATTGAGGCATACACGGATGCATATTGAGTGGGTAATCCGGTGGATCATAAATCTACAGCAGGATAATTCACGTTTGTTGGAGGAAATTTGGTAACATGGAGGGGCAAGAAGCAGAACTTTGTAGCTCTTTTTAGTGCAGAGGCAGAGTTTCGAGGGATAGCAAGAGGAGTAGCTGGAGTACTTTGGTTGAGGAAATTGATGGATGAGTTGGGATTCCACACGAATCAACCGTGCCCACTTTATTGTGATAATAAGGCGGTTGTTCACATTTTAGAGAATCCTGTGCAACACGACTGGACAAAGCGCATTGAAATTGATAGACACTTCGTAAAAGAGAAACTCGAAAGTCGAGTTATCGCTCTTCCATTCGTGCGCTCTGAAGACCAACTGGCAGATGTACTGACGAAAGCTGTGGCTGGACGGGCATTCCAAGAAGAGATGAGCAAGTTGGGTGTTGGTTCTTCTATTGCTCAATTTGAGGGGGAGTGTTGGAAAGATTTTCGAATAAGGAAATGAGAGATTTGTGATAATCTCGCCGTATCTCCCGAAATTTGATATACCAAAATCTCGGGACTTGCCATAGTTAAACTTAATCTAAACCAAACCAAACATACCCATTAAATCCCACCTTATGCAGAGGGCTTGGGGAGGGTAAGATGTACGCAATCATACCCTCACCCCAGGGTGGGGAGATTATTTCCGTGGAGACCCCCTAGCTCAAAAAAAATATATAACTACACTAAAATTCGTATGTGTTTAATTTCTCCACTCTTGTCCTCTTGATTTTTTTTCCTTTAGGTCGAAAATGCACCACTCCCTCATGCAAGCTCTCTTTTACCCTCATTCCGTGGGAGCGAATTGGACCAGCTTGATCGGCCCAAGCGCTTCCCAATTTAACTTCTTTGATCCAGCCAAGAACATCCATTCAATGATTAATTTAATAATCAAATGAATACCCATTCAATTTATCAAATACATAATTTGTTAAATTCTCAAAATTTGATGTAACTTACAAGTGGGTGACCATGAATGAATGGCGAAAGAATTTTTATTGGAGAAGGGAGTTGTATGAGTAAGAAAGGTGGGAGGTGGATGATATAACACATTTTATTTCTGATATTGTGTTGCAGGCTCAAAACAAGAATGAGTGGATTTGTAAAGCTAGTCAAAACGGTAGCTATGAAGTCAAAATGACTGCAAGAATGATCAATGAAATGAGTCCAGGCATGTTTGATGAGAAGCTGCGGGAACAGTTGGCGAATAGTGTGGAATAAGGCTGGCCGACCTTTTTCATAAATCATTTTGTTTTTTCCACCGCATAAACTGTTTTTAAAATGTTTAATTATTAAGCTTGGCTTTGGCTTATCTATAAAAAATTCAAAAAAAGCCTAAAAGTCAAAAGTTATGTGAAAGTAACTTTTGAATGACTTTTCTCGGTGGCAATTTTGAAATTAATTCGAAGTTCAAATGTGGTATAATTATCCATCCCATAAAGTGATAAAGCAAATATTTGAGATTATTTTTATCTTTTCTTTTTTACAAGTTAAAAGATGTTGCTTTCAAAAAATATTTGCAAACACTATACTTTTGACTTTTTAAATAACAAAGCATTTTTTCCGAACACATAAAAACTTCTCTACAAAACTCATTTTTTTAACTTTCCCATTCAAAAATTCTTCTGCAAAAGCATAAGCTTTCGCAAACACTACCTAAGTATATTCCAAAGAAGGTGACTTTTTTTGGATAGCGTATGTGTCAAAGAAGGCTGCCTACGTTAACAAATCTGAAGAAGGGACAAATCCTCACCGAACAAGTAAGTGCAACGTGCCTGAAATATGAAGATGTTGAAGAAACAAAGTAGCATATGTTTGAGGAGTGTCATATATGCAGGAGGTATGGACACTGGTATAGTTGAAAACAGACCCCCTTCTTGGGTCTTGTGTGCGCAGGTGCGTGTGTGAGGCAACTTAAATATGAAGATGTGGGTTACTCTCATTAAAACCTTGAACCCAAGGTAATAGATTGTAGCACAATATTCCTATTTAAATTAGTTATTCTTTACTTCTCTAATACGTGTGGGACAATTTCTAACAGATATTGAATTGTTGAATACAATGAGATTGGAATGTCTACGCCTATATTTGAATTGTTGAATACAATGAGATTGGAATGTCTACGCCTATATTTGAATTGTTGAATACTGTCTACGCCTATATTTGAATTGTTGAAGTCAAATGGATCTGGATGGTTATATATTTGGTACAATCAGGAGAAAAATAAGCATTGCTCATTCATTTAACTCTTCTATAGTGTATATCAAACTGCTAGTGAATACTTATGACTAAATCCAACCTAATCGAAATCACATGTAGTCAAAATCACACATAATCACTCATTTACTACAAGTAATTTGATATTGTAATCAAAATCAAACTAAGAAATGTTGGAATTAATTATAATTCCAATGGGTTGTGGACAAACATATACAATAATATTATGGAGCTATTTTATTTTAAGTAATGGGCTTGATTAAAGTGATCTAATTACAGAAGTC
>JAOYMZ010060828.1:0-13013 GCA_025802335.1 Pinguicula primuliflora
GGCTTAGGTGGGTAGTGGGCTTTAGGTTAAATTAATTAAACGGATTAATTGATATAACTAATATATAAGCCCAACAAAAATTACAGTAATGCTGCATTTAACATGGCAATTGTAAATTACTCTTTCGATTGGTAAATCCAGCACAGCCCTAACATGGTATCTTAATGGAAGTGAAAGGGTAAGCAAACCCATCATGCCCAAAATTAATTCCAGATATACTGCAGTCCAGAGAGACTTTAGCAGAAGATAGGCAAAAAAATAACTAATTAATGATATCGTGGCAATCAGCTTTAGTGAGATTCTTATTGAGCTAGACAAGCAGACAATTTTAGATATTATTGTGGTATCATTAGATGAATCTTTTCAACTATTTATCAGCCTATATATACTGCATTGCCGAACAGCTTCTAGATGGAAATAAGAACAAACGCAAGTTTCATTACATTCACCACATGATTGATGATCAACAAAACTCCACCTTTAGAAAAAAAAAATCTCACGAGCGAACTGTGCTAGTTGTACTACGACTAAACCGAACAATTGGACCAAATTAGTGCAAACTTAGGACTGTGTGCGATGTGGGTCTCGACCCCATATTTTGAACTGTTCGGTTTATTAGTTCGATTTTACAAGTATCCTTACTCTTTAAGAAAATCCTTTCTTACCTTCCCGCCACTGTGGCATCAAAGGTGAAAGCAACGAGATACTTCCCGGGATTCTCCTCATCAGGCTCAATTCTCAGTGTCTCCTTCTTCAAATTTACATCATTTCTGATCGTAACCGCCTTCTGATGCTCCACATATGGCGGTGGAGGATAGGGAGTGGCTGCCGCAAACACATAACGATTTGCAGTGATCTCCTGCTGTGGCGGTTGTGGCGGGGGTGTCGGCGCGGTTGACTGCCGTCTCCGTCCGTTGGTCCTACTGCTGGCAATATTCCCCATGCTTACCAAAAGGTTTGTTCGTGGATTCCGATACAAATTGGTGATCCGTTTGTGCGTGTTTGTGTCTGCAACGAAAAGGAAAAAAAAAAAGTGTCCAAATGCTCAATTTGAAATGAAGAAAAAGTTGTGGGCAAGTAAAGAAAAAAATATGGGATCATGAGAAAAATGTGTGTCGCCATTATATTAGTTCACATTATTATTATCAGTTTTTTCCTATAAAAAGATATTTTCCATTATTTATTAGATTATGTCATAATCTCGAATCTCATTACAGTGTGAGAAATATTAGAGAAAAAAATGAGAAGAGTTTGAGTGTTTATCATCTATTTTCTACAGAGATAAGTAGTGTTATCTTGAGATTGTAACTCTTATATTCTTTCATTGTGAAATTTTTTTATTTATACCCGTAATTTTGGCTGTCTCTCCTCCTGCTCCTCTTGCTCAAGACAAGTTTGTCTCTCACCGGAAAACAAACAAGATTGGCAATGTTTTGGGTCGGATTTTGATTACCACTGTAATCAGGGAAGTCATCCGGTGAGTTTCAGCTCGGTTTCCGCTCGGTTTTCGCCACTTTTTTGGTGGTTTTGGCCTCATCCGACACGTATCCGGCACCAAGTGTCCGGGACTGGAAAATTGCTCCAAGAAGAGGAGGGAAGATTTGAATGGATTTGAATTGGTTGACACACATCTCAAAAATATCTCACCTACCAATTTTCAATCCATCCGTAGGAAGCAAAAGGGAAAGATACAAAAGGCAACTTCTAATTTTTGCCAAGACGTGAACCTCTAGTCCCTTAATCCAAAAATAGGGGCTCACTCGTTTTTCAAGAAGAAGGGCTCAAGAGAGGATCCAATGCCACAAAGGAGGAGGAAATACCTTCGGATATTGAAGAACACAAAAGGAGAGAGGAGAAGCCTTGATTCCGGACAAGGGGAAAGCTTGGGTTTTGTCAATTTCTTCCAGATTTATGGCTTTATCTTGTGCTCTATTTGCTTGTTCTCAAGCCCATGCCCTAAGCATGGGCTAATCTTGTAAGCTTGGAGCTCGATTGAGCCCTACTATGTAGACATTTTCGACCTATTTTGTATATTAATGTTCTAGTTCGTTCAATTCGTATGTTTTTGCCTAACTTAGTATTGTGAATGAGATATTGAGGCCTTGCTAGTATGAATGGTTGCATTGTGAGTCGTTGGACTGATGAGTACATTGACTAGCTTGTATGCAAACGTTCATATGCCTTATATGTATGTCTCTCTTTTGTTAATGCTTGGACCGATGGTTGTGTCAAAGCTCGGTTCGTGAGTGACAGCACGAGCCAGAGTGACTACCCTCCGTTAGCATGAGTACTTGTATTAACTTAGTGAGAGCATGGGTGTTTCTCATTTATTTGGAAGCCTTGCCCGGAAACAAGCTCACAAGGATAAGGTTAAACATTAGACATTAGTACATTGCATTTGAGGGGATTACGTCTTGACTTATGGTGCCATAAGGGATAGTTAATATCAAGAACTCAATGTCACCTTCTCGGAGGTTTAGAGTAGTTATGTAGTCTTACCCGTGAGCCATAGCTATATTAAGTCATGTGGTATGAATGAACAAGCTAAGCATGTATGTATGGATTGGTTGTTCATTGCGGGGCAACATATCTTGCCTTGAGCTGATCTCTCTCCCGAGTGCAATTCAATACCCATTTAATTTATGCAATTAGATTCGTATAGATTAGTGATAGATTTGTTGTTTATTTTCATTTATTTGTTTAATTCAAACCCAGTTGGTTGGTTACTCTGAGATTTAATTGTAGGCTTTGCGTGTTTTGGACTACTCCCAGTGGAGATGACCCTTACTTGCCAATGATTTATTACTTGTACGACTGTGTATACTTGCGCATTAGCGTGACGTATATTCGCCCCATCATCCACGCTCACACGTACACTCAAAGGCTAAACGCTCACATGCTCCAAGCTCACACGTTCCAAGCTCACACGCTCACATGCTCCACGCTTACACATTGCTCAAACACTCACACGCTCCATGGTCGCACGCTCCATGCTCACACGCTCCACGCTCCATGCTCACACGCTCCACGCTCCACGCTCACACCCTCCATGCTCACACGATCCACGCTCACACCCTCCATGCTCACACGATCCAGTTCATGCAAACATTCTCATGCTAACACGCTCACACGCCCACACGCTCACACGCCCACATGCTCACATGCTCCACGCTTTGCGCCCCCATGCTCCACGCCCACATGCCCACATGCTCACATACTCACACGCCCATGCTAACACGCTGACACACTGGCACGCTCACATGCTCACATGATCACATGCGCACATGCTCACACGTTCACATGTTCACACGCCCACACAATCCACACTCACATGCATGAACGCTCACACGCTTCAAATGCTCACATGCCCATGCTCACACGATCCACGCTCACATGCTTGCACGCTCACATGCTCCACGTTCACACGCTCACATGCTCATACGCTCCACACGCTCACACACTCACACGGTTAAACACTCCACGGTCACACGCTTCATGCTTAAAAGCTCTATGCCCAAACGCTCCATCCTCACACGCACCACACTCAAATGCTTCACGCTCACACGCTTCATGCTCACACGCTGCACGTTCACACGCTGCATGCTCACACGCTCCACGCTCACACGCTCCACGCTCACACGCTCCACGCTCACACGCTCCACGCTCACACACTCCATGCTCACATGCTCACACGCTCACACGCTCACACGCTCACACGCTCACACGCTCCACGCTCACACGCATAACGCTCACACGCTCCAAGCTCAAATGCTCACACGCTCACACGCTCACACGCTCACACGCTCACACGCTCACACGCCCACTTGCACACATGCTCACACGCTCATACGATTCACATGCTTAGACGCTACACACGCTCCACGCTCAAACACTCCACATTCAAATGCTCCACGCTCGCACGCTCCACGATCACACACTCCATGCACACACACTCCATGCCCACATGCTCTATGCTCGCACGCTCCATACTCAAATGCTCACACTCTCAAACACTCTATGCTCGATGCTCACACACTCACACGCTAAAACGCTCCACACTCAAACGCGCACATGCTCAAATGCTCACACGCTTCATGATCACACACTCACAAGCTACATGCTCACGCGCTACACGCTTTAATGCTAAAATGCTCACACGCACAAATGCTCACGCGCTACAAACTCACACACTCCACGCTCACACGCTCACATGCTCCACATTCACACACTCACATGCTCACACACTCGCATGCCCACGCTCACACAGTCACATGCTCCACGCTCACACGCTCACATACTCCACGCTCACACGCTCACATGCTCCACGCTCACACGCTCACATGCTCCACGCTCACACGCTTACATGCTCCACATTCACACACTCACATGCTCACACGCTCCACGCTCACACGCTTCACGCTCACACGCTCACACATTCCATGCCCCACGCTCACACATTCCATGCCCCACGCTCAGCTGCTCTGACGCTCACACGTTCCACACTCCACGCTCACATGCCCACATGCTCACGTGCACACATGCTCACACGCCCAAATGCCAATGCTAACACGCTGACACACCCATACACTCAAACGCTCACATGCTCCATGCTCAAATGCTCACACTCTCACACGCTAATACGCTCCACGCTCCACGCACCATGCTCACACACTCCATGCTCACACGCTTACATGCTCAAACGCTCACATGCTCACATTCTCAAACGCTCACATGCTCCACACGCTCACACACGCCACACTCTCACATGCTCACACGTTCCATGCACAAATGCTCCACACTCATACGCTCCATACTCACATACTCCACGCTCACACGCTCCATGCTCACACGCTCCATGCTCACACGCTCACATGCTCCACACTCACACGCTCACAAGCTCACACGCTCCACGCACAAATGCTCCACACTCATACGCTCCATACTCACATACTCCACGCTCACACGCTCCATGCTCACACGCTCCACCCTCACACGCTCACATGCTCCACACTCAAATGCTCACACGCTCACATGCTCAACGCTCACACACTCACATGCTCACATGCTCAACGCTCACATGCTCACACGCTCCATGCTCACACGCTCCATGCTCACAAGCTCACACGCTCACAAGGTCACATGCTCACACGCGCACAAGCTCATACGATCACGCGTTACACGCTCACATGCTCACAAGCTCACATAGTCACACGCTCCACACTCACATGCACCATACTCCATGCTCACATGCTCCACGTTCACACGCTCCATGCTCCCATGCTCACACACCCACGCTCACACGATCCATGCTCACACGCTCACACACTCACATGCATCCCCACGCTCATACGCTCCATGCTAGAATGCTCCACGCTGACATGCTCCACATGATCACACTCTCTATGCTCACACACACACATGCTCCATGCTCAAACGTTCCGTGCACAAATGCTCCATGCACACACGCTCCATGCACACACGCTCCGTGCTCACACGCTGACACGGTCCATGCTCACACTCTAACATGCTCCATGCTCACACGCTCATATGCTCTGCAATCAAACACCCATGCTCACATGCTCTACTCTGACACGCTCCACGCTAAAATGCTCACATGCTCACACGCTCATAAGGCAAAATGCTCATATGCTCCACGCTCACATGCTCACATACTCAAATGATCACAAGTTCACATGCTCCACGCTCATACGCTCTATGCTCACATGCTCAAACGCTCAAATGCTCCACGCTAACATACGCCACACTCACACACACGATCCATGCTCACATGCTCAAATGCTCCACGCTCACACGCTCCATGCTCAAATGCTCCACGCTCATATGTTTCATTCTCAAATACTCCACGCTCACATGCTCCATGCATAAATGGTCCACGCTCAAACTCTCCACGCTCACACGCTCCATGCTCAAATACTCACACATTGACACGCTCCACGCTCACTGCTTACATGTTCACACACTCACACGCGCTCACGCTCACATGCTCATAAGTTCCAGATGCTCAGACGCTGCACATGTTCCATGCTCAAATGCTCCATGCTCACACGCTCCACGCACACACGCTCCATGCTCATGTACTCCATGTACACATGCTCCTTGCACACATGCTCACCCGCTCACACGCTCACAAGCTCACATGCGCACACGCTCATACGCTCCACATGCTCAAATACTCCACGCGTTCCACGCTCATACGTTCCACACTCAAACGCTCCACGCTCAAACGCTCCATGCTTGACGCAAACATGCTCCATGCTCACATGCTCCATGCTCACACACTCCATGCTCAGACGCTCCACGCTCACATGCCCTTGCTCAAAAGCTCGCACGCTCCACGCTCATACGCTCCACGCTCCATGCTCACACGATCCACGCTCACATGCTCATACTCTCCATGCTTAAAGGCTCACACGCTCCATGCTCACACGCTCACACCCTCCACGCTTACACGCCCACACTCGCACATGCTCAAACACTCACACCCTCCATGCTCACTCGCTCAAATGCTCACATGCAACACGCTCCACGCTTCATGCTCACACACCTACACGCCCAGACGCCTATGCAAACATGCCCAGACGCCAAAACACTCGCAGGATCCACGCTCACATGCCCACACACTCCAACACACATAGGGTCACATGCTCAAACGCTCAAACGCTCACACACTCACACTCTCACATGATCACACGCTCCATGCTCCATGCTCCACGCTCACACGCTCCACGCTCACACACTCACACGCTCACACACTCCATGTTGACACGATGCATGCTCACAAGCTCACACGCTCCATGCTCACACACTTACATGCTCACACGTTCACACGCTCATATGCTCCACATGCTCACACGCTCCACGTTCACATGGTCCATGCTCACACGCTCCATGCACACACGCTCCAAGCTCACACACTCTGTGCTCATACGCTCACATGCTCATACACTCCACACGCTCACACGCTCATATGGTTACACAATCCACGGTCACACGCTTCACGCTTAAAAGCTATATGCTCAAATGCTCCATCCTCACACGCACCACACTCAAATGCTCCAAGCTCACACGCTTCACGCACACACGCTTCATGCTCACATGCTTCATGCTCACATGCTCCCACGCTCACACTCTCAAATGCTCCCACGCTCCCACGCTCACATGCTCGCACGCTCATACGCTCACACGCCCACTTGCTCACATGCTCACACGCTCATACGCTCCACATGCTTAGACGATGCACATGCTCCACACTCAAATGCTCTACATTCAAATGCTCCACGCTCACACGCTCCACGCTCCCACACTTCACGCACACACACTCCATGCCCAAATGCACCACGCTCACATGGTCTATGCTCGCACGCTCCATACTCAAATGCTTGCACGCTCCATACTCACATGCTCACACGCTCACATGCTCCACGCTCACATGCTCACAAGCTCACACGCTCCATACACAAATGCTCCACACTCATACGCTCCATACTCACATACCCCACCCCACGCTCACACGCTCCATGCTCACATGCTCCACGCACACATGCTCCACGCTCACATGCTCCATGCTCACATGCCCCACACTCAAACGCTCACATGCTCACATGCGCACATGCTCAATGCTCACATGCTCACATGCTCACATGCTCCATACTCACACGCTCACACGCTCCATGCTCACAAGCTCACACGCTCACATGCTCACAAGCTCACATGGTCACACACTCCACACTCACATGCTCCATACTCCATGCTCACACGCTCCAAGCTCACACGCTCACGCGCTCACACGCTCCATGCTCACATGCCCACGCTCACACGACCCATGCTCACACGCTCACACACTCACATGCATCCCCACGCTCAAATGCGCACATGCTCACACACTCATACGCTCCATGCTCAAATGCTCCATGCTGACACGCTCCATGCTGACACGCTCCATGCTCACACGACATGCTCACACACTCACACGTTCCATGCACAAATGCTCCATGTGCACACGCTTCATGCACACATGCTCCGCGCTCACACGCTCCACGCTCACACGCTTCACGCTCACATGCTCCATGCTCACACGCTCATATGCTCCGAACTCAAACGCCCATGCTCAAATGCTCACATGCTCCATGCTCACGCGCTCCATGCTCACATGTTGACACGCTCAATGCTCAAATGATCCATGATCACACCATCCACACTCACACGCTCCACGCTCACACGCTCCACGCTCCACGCTCACATGATCCATGATCACACCATCCACACTCACACGCTCTCATACTCACACACTCACACACTCACACAATCACAAACTCACACTCTCACACGATAACACGCTCACACGCTCCATGCTCCAGGCTCACACACCCACATTCCCACACTCCCATGCTGACATGCTAACACGCTAAAATTCTCACACGCTCACATGCTCACAAGGCAAAATGCTCATACGCTCCATGCTCACATGCTCAAATGATCACAAGTTCACATGCTCCATGTTCATACGCTCTATGCTCACATACTCAAATGCTCAAATGCTCCACGCTAACATATGCTACACTCACACACACGCTCACACGATCCACGCTCACATGCTCAAATGCTCCATGCTCACATGCTCACACGCTCCATGCTCAAATGCTCGAAGTATGCTCACACGCCCAAATGACACGAAGTATGCAAATGGGAGAAATAACCCAAGGCTCAACTCCTAAGTTTCATTACCATGCTCCTATCTCATCTAATCTTGAATGAATACGTTAATCTTCTTATTTTACCACAAGGTTAGCTATGAGTGTTGCTTCTAGGCGCACACTCGTCTTTTAGGGGAAGTGATGGGGTTGTCAATCCTTCTCAATTCCCGTAGGTGGATAGGGTCGTCAATTCCATCCTCCTACTTCTCTAGAGAACTTAGTTGGACGGTTACCAACCGAAGATCGATTTAGTCTACAGTTTGGTGTATGGCATCTAAACTGAGGTCCTATGCCCAGATGAGCTTAGACGTGCATAATTTGGCAGTCTCCTCTTCTCAATATCCGTAAGGGCATACGGAAGAGATATACTCAACCAAGCTAGGGCTAACCAATTTTGCTTATATACACAGCCCACTATCTCACGAATCTTCCCTACCAAATTGCTAAGTAGCAAGCCAAGAATCCATCAAGACATCAAATGGCAACACCCTAAGCATGGCAAAACTCTATCCTCCGCCCATTGTTTGCCTTCTATGTAAAAATACAGCTTGTAGTAGACCCATTGACCTCTCTCCTCCTCAAATTGCAGATCAATCCACGCTTTCCTTCATGAGATATGACTGTTGCAAGGGCAGGTCAGTTATTTGAACTTTATTGCCCAAATCGAAGAGACAATCTTTTTGGGTTGTTGTTGGCCTTTTCCCGAAATGTATATACATGTCCCTTTCACCAATGTGGCCTTTGTTTTGGGTGTGTTTGAATTCGAAATTCATGTAACACATGACCAAATATTGCAATGTACCTATAGCACATGAAATGTAGGGAAATCAAGTATACATATAATGAAATGTGCGAATTAAAGGAATGAATATCTAGCTTAATGAGCTTAAATTATGTATATAAATTTGGCTCATCATTTTCGTTACCCAAACCGCCCGTATCCGCCCGTTTTCAAAAATGGGCTAAACGGGTCCGGTCCGGGCAAAAATTCATTTAGCCCGTTTAGTCCGGACCGTTTGCCTCTCTCTAACTACAACGTAGGAGCTTAAAAACTCTATGTTATGTTGCTATTTCGGCGACTTTGCTATAATTCTTTGTTAGACTTTAACAAAATTGGGAGAATATTGTAGAAATATTGGGCTTTTTAAACAATATTGTAAAAAAGTTGTTGATATCTTTTAGAAATATTGGGCTTTTTAGACAATATGGTAAATTAGTAATTTTGAGTTGCACGGTAGTGCACACTATTTTTTTGATGGGTAATTGATTCTATGTCCGTTTCTTTTCGTGGTAATTATAGATGTACTTTCTCAGCGTTGGTAATTATAGATGTACCATGGTGTATGGTGTTTGTGAACGATATTGTCTTAGTGGCTGGAACGAATGAGGAGGTCAATACTAAATTGGAGCATTGGAGAGAGACATTGGAGGCTAAAGGTCTCCAATCGAGTCACTCGAAGACGAAATATATGACATGCAATTTTGCCAATGAAACAGAGGAAAGTAGAATGAAAGTTATGATTGCGAAACAGACTCTCCAACAGAAAGATAGTTCCACATATCTAGGATCCATCATATAAAAGAATGGATGTGTGGAAGGCGGCGTTATCCATCGCCTCAAAGTCGGATGGATGAAATGACAGTCGGCTACTAGAGTGTTATGCGATAAAAAAGTCTCACTCAAGTTAAAGGAAAAATTTTATAGAACGGTTATAAGACTGACGATGCTCTACGGGTCAGAGTGTTGGGCTATGAGACTTTCACACGCGCGGAAATTTGAAGTGGCGTAGATGCAAATGCTAAGGTGGATGTGTGGTTGCACGAGATTAGATAAGATTCCATATAAGGTCTTTAGAGATACATTAGGTGTCACATCTATAAGTGCGAAACTGAGGGAGGGAAGGTTACGATGGTTTGGACATGCACACAGAAGGAGTTTGACCGAGCCAGTGAGGAGAGTCGAAGGATTATAAGTCGAATGGCGACGAGGGCAGGGGAGACCTAAAAGGACATAGGATAGCAGATTCATTTAGATTTAGTAAGATTAAACCTCTCTGAGGACATGACATTTGATAGGACGAGTTGGAGACGTCATATTACGGTTAAAGATACATAAGACTATATAGACTAGTTATTTGCTTATTGACCTCTAAACGGATAGAAATAAGTGGGACATACTAGTTGATAGGTTGCATCTAATTGTATTTCATCTATTAAGAGTAAAATGTAGTTATTTATTTTATTCGTTATTTGTGAAGGTATTTATTTATTTCAGCTGGTATGAAGTGTATAGTTGGGGTAAGTAGTTATTTCAGTTATATTTGTTTCTTCTTTTCATTACTATTATTGTTTCTTATTTTATTATTTCTACTATTATTGTTTCATATATTTTTTTTCGAGTTGAGAATCTCCACGAAAACAATCTTCTCATTCTGTTGAGAGGTGGGGGTATGATTGTCTACATCTTACCCTCCGCAGAACCTGACTAAGGGCAAGATTTACTGGATATGTTTGATTTGGTTTGATTTTTCACTAAGTAAAAATATTTGCAGAAACATATAAAGCCCCAAAAGTGGGCATATTAAAAGACATAACTGGGTCAGTCCATTGGATTGGCCCAATCCACACGATAGTTGGGCCCAACCCACTCGATAGTTGGGCCCAACCCACTCGATAGTCGGGCCAATCCATTGGATTGGCCCAACCCACTTACCTATGAGAAATAAGTACTGGGCCAATCCTAAAGTTAGCCCAACCCACGGTTTGATTGGGAGCGTCGCACACACATAGTGTGTGCGGCCTGATTATCGGTCGCCTGCTGTGCTGTGTGTTGCCGCACTTGGTGTTGTACTGGAGCAGGGGGCACGTGGTGCGCCAGAATAGGTGGCATGGGACAGGGGCCGGAGCAGGAAGCACTGGGGACGGAGGCGAACAGGGAGCACCGACGAGCAAGAACCACAAACAGGGAAAGCCGATGAGAGCGGGAGCTGCCACAGAGAAAATGCCGGTGAATATGGGAGCCACAAACATTGAGCGCCGACGAGCAGGAGCCACAAAAAGGAACAGAAGCCACAAAAAGGAACAGAAGCTGCAAACAAGAGCAGGAGGAGGCCACCGAAAACATGTCGAGTGAAGCTGGATGAGAGCGGCGGTGTTGGATCTAGGGTTTCAGAGCAACCCTTCTGAAGGGGAAGGAGGAGAGAAGGGAGACCTTCTCTCCCATCTATCTCCTCCTTCCCAGGTATTATAATCATTAGTGCACACTAATATATTTTTAGCTACCACTATATGGATAGTGTATAAATAGAAGATTAAAATTTCATATTTTTATACAGTGGTAAAAAATTTTAAACTTAATAAATGACTACTTAACTCAATAAAAAATAATACAATATAATTATTGACAATGAGTTCATTGAAAATCATACTGAATATGAGATTTTGACCTCTTAGAAAGAACTTTTATAATATTGTGACCAACTTAAGTGATGGTTGACCGAAACATAATTTTGTGCACCATTATGGTGAAGGGATCACTTTGCATGGATCTCATGGATTAGTCAGACCAAAAATTATTCTGGATACCATGGTTATAAAAAAAACTAAAAGGAATGATTTTATTTAAAAAATATCAATCATGGCAAATTTCCACATATACCCTGTCAGAGTTATTACTTTTTGAAAATACTCTCTTACTCGCTCCAAGAGCGAGTAAGACAGGTTACTCGCTTCCAGAACGAGTAACTTTTGGGGGAGCAAGTAAGAAATTACCTGGCTTAAATCAGGTAATTAAGTCCTTACTCGCTCGGGTTACAAATTTAATATATTGTCATTAAAACAACACTTAATATAATTTCTAATTTATCCGAATAATTGTTCACCATTCACTGAAATGGATGTTACCATAATTATGAGCGTATCGTGTGGTTCGATTAGAGATGTCATTTAATATTGTTTTGACATACTTTATTAAAAATGACAATCAATATTACAGCGGCTTCGCCGCCGAAAAATTAAAACTCTACATAATTAACCCAAAACTCTAAAAAACTTAAATGCTAAACTATTAATGACCTTCTGTTTTGCCACCACGGCCAATCATGTCCCCGCGACTGAAGCATCTTCTTTGGCCATTGCTAGCCAAGTGCCTGCCAAAACCAGTGGCGACGACGATGACCCTGAAGCCCCTATCGGTCCCGCCATGGAACCTGAAATATATATCATCACCAGTGATGACGACGACGAACGTGAAGCCCCTGTTGCCCTCGACATGTATCCCAAATTTCATATAATCTCTTC